>OMNN01027886.1:0-11325 GCA_900302755.1 Chromis chromis
GAAATCATGGTCAATATAATTTGTTTTTTTTGACAAGAATTTGCAAAAAAAAAAAAAAAAAAACTCTTTAATATCAAAGTGAAAACAGATCTTTACAAAATAATGTCAATTAATTAAGAATATATAAGGTAAAGTAAATGATTGCATAAATATTCACCCCCGTTAAAGTGACTGACCTAATTCAACAGAGGTCCAGCTAGTTGATGCCAGCAGTGTCACAGTTAGTGAAATGGAGATCACCTGAGTGCAGCTGATGTGTGTCAGTGATTGCAGTATAAAAACATCTGTGTCTAGGAGGTCCAGTCTCTGGTTCATCAGTATTCCTGCTACAATTGCAGCACGAAGACAAAAGAACACTCCATACTCAGAGAAAAGATCATTGAAAAGTACAAGTCAGGAGTTGGCTACAAAAAGATTTCCAAGTCACTTGACATCCCATGGAGTTAAATCCATCATTAAGAAATGGAAGGAGTATGGCACTTGTTTAAATCTGCCTGGCCGTCCTCACAAACTGAGTGACCGGGCAAGAAGAGGACTAGTGAGGGAGGCCACCAGGACACCTACGACCACTCTGAAGGAGTTAAAAGCTTCAGTGGCTCCGATGGGAGAGACTGTACATACAACAACTGTTGCCCGAGTTCTTCACCAGTCAAAGCTGTATGGGAGAGTGGCAAAGAGAAAACCACTGCTGAAAAAAGCTCATATAAAATATCGACTAGAATTTGTCCAGAGGCATGTGTTAGACTCCAAGGTCAACTGGAAGAAGGTTCTTTGGTCTGATGAGACAAACATTGAGCTTTGTGTCCATCAGACTGGACGCTATGTTTGGCGAACACTAAACGCTGCACATCACCACAAACACACCATCTCCAACATGAAGCATGGTGGTGGCAGCATCATGATGTGGGGATGCTTCTCAGCAGCAGGCCCTGGAAGGCTTGTAAAGGTAGAGGGGAACATGAATGCTGAAAAATATCACCAAGTCCTGGAGGATGATCTGACTCAGTCTGCAAGAGAACTAGGACTTGGGAGAAGATTTATGTTCCAGGAGGACAACGACCCCAAGCAAACAGCTAAAGCTACACAGACATGGTTCAAAGACAACAAGGTGAATGTTCTGGAGTGGCCAAGTCAAAGCCCAGATCTCAATCCAATCGTGAATTTGTGGCTGGACTTGAAAAGAGCTGTTCACGTCCGATCCCCAAGCAACCTGACAGAGGTTGAGCTGTTTTGCAAAGAAGAAGGGGGTAAAAGTGTCCAGATGTGCAACACTGACTGAGACACATCCAGCAGACTCAGTGCTGTGATTGCAGCCAAAGGTGCATCTACTAAATACTGAACTGAAGGGGGTGAATATTTATGCAGTCATTTACTTTATCTTATATATTTAAATTAATTGATATTATTTTGTAAAAAAAAATCTGTTTTCAGTTTGATATTAAAGAGTTTTTTTTGCAAATCCTTGTCAAAAATGCGAAATTATATTGACCATGATTTCATGTATAAAAGCAACAAAAGGGTGAAACATCCAAGGGGCGGAATAGTTTCTATAGGCAGTGTAGTGCTGCCATCACTGTTGTTATGCAGATAAAACTAACATTAAGTCTATTAATGTGATGAACAGACTTAAAAGAGCGTCTCACCTCACTCAGCACCAGGTCGAGTTTAAACTCTATGCTGTATCTCTCCTCTTCACTGATGTCAATTTGCTCATGAAGTTTCTGACAAAGTTCCTGAAGATGAAATAGTAATGTTAGGATTGTTTGTTGAGATGTTATCAGCCTTAAAACCACAAAACCTTACTAAAAAATTGTGCTTGCAAATGTCACAAAAAGCTAAACCATCAAAAGTGAGAAAACACAGGCACATAGACACAACACAGTCAAATCAATAAATGACCTTCACCAATGTGACAGCTAGTGTTGTGTAATTCCACAATGTTTCGCTCATCAGAACAAATCTTTTGGGTGAACAAACTGAACTGAATCACTTCATTTCTCAGTTCAGTTGATCTGTCAGTGAGTTGTGAGTGAATGCGTGGGGCAGCAGTCAGTGAGGGATTCAACTGATTGGATCAAGTCATTGAAATCCTGACAGACTGAATCACTATCACCTTTGTTCTCTGGTAGCCAGACTGTCTCTCACTGTGAGTGAACGGTGCATGTTGAGTGAACCATTGACTCTGAAGGGAAGAATATTTCTGCTATACAAAGCCACCAGAAAGTCTAATTGTATTAACTGTGCTCTCAGTAATCACTTTAAGTAGGCTTGTCTTATTGTGAGGGCTGAAAGTAACCAGGTTAAAGCCAGTTAAGGAGCCGGTTTCATGGTTACTTGCTGTATTTAAAGAGATTATTGGAATCAGGGAAATGCTAACACAGCGTTAATGGTAGAAGTCTGTAATTACATATGAACTCATGATTGCTTATTTTCCAACACTTCTGACAGATAGTTGACTGTGGTCACAAACTACTATGAGGGTTTATCAAAAGGTTCTTGGCCTCACCAGAAAACATCACAAGAGGAAGACTGTTCTGCATTATTTTTCAACATTGTCTCCTTTAACTTCAGTGATCTTGGTCCAGTGATGTTCAAGCTTCACTACCCCAATGGAAGCTTCCCCTTTTGTTTCCGGGTGAAGCAGAGAATGTTTTGAAGTACCCTCGTAAGACAGCAAACATGTCCCAGTGGTGTCCATGACTTCTTTGTGCCCCCTGGAAGCATTTCCATTGCGGTTTGTGCTATTTGCAGCATTCCACCATGTGGTGAGGGTCTGTTTCTGTGTTTGGTTGTTTTGTCTGTGTTTGATGCATTTGTACAAAACTCTGCACTGGTATGGTCAAATTGGTCAAGACGTTTTCTTAATTTGTAAGTTTCTTCCCTATTTGCAGTGTGTTAAGTTCTCAGGGCAAGCACAGAATTCTTAGAAAGTGTAATATGTAAATGAAATATTTGTTTGAAGCAGTCTTTTCCAGCCCGACCTGGACTCGGACAGTCTGTGCTATTTTTTTTCTCACCACAAGCTCGTCCTTGGAGTACGGCAGCTCCAAAGGAGGACATTTCTCTGCCAGGAACTTCTCCCTGTCCCCGGCCTTCACCGTTGCTTCAGCATCCAGCAAATTGTTGGCCACCACCAGCATACAGCTCTGAGGATTTAAATCACAAGAGGAAGAAGGTGTAAGAGGATGTAGCAGAAAATACACTGGCTGCTCTGCTTTGTATAGCAAAACCATTCTTACCTTCAGAGTATGCTTACGCCTCGCAGACAGCCTCTTCCTGCAGACAAACACAGTAGATTTGTGCCATTATGTTTTAAAGAAATTCATAAATCTGTGATTATTATTTATTGAGCTCTGACAAAATGATAAAATGATTGATCTGGTGATTACTGCCTCACTTCTTTTATTACAATTCATATTACATTACTATTATACTGAAACCATAAACTTCACTTTGATCCATACCAAACAGGATTTGTCCTGCTTACAGATGCCAGTGACGCATAAATGTTCATTTAATATCAGACAAGGACTAAAGATTTGTTTCACTTGGCTTGGATCTGCTTCAAAACACAGTTCTACACAACTATGTGACATTTCTAAGATTCTTTATAGCAGCGGTCCCCAACCACTGGATCGTGGACCAGTACCGGACCGTGGGTCATTTGGTACCGGGCTGCACAGAAAGAACAAAAACGTTTTATTTTATTTTGGCGGAGTTCGCAGTCTTCCGTACTTGACTCTTCAATCTAGCCCCCTGCCAAAATTAATACAAAAACAAACGAGCTTCTTTAAAAAGAGGGAAAGACTCGAAATAGTAAATACACATTTAGCAATAAAAAGTAATCTTATTCATTTAGGACACTTTAAAAAAACAAAAAAAACTTCTTAAATTAAAAAAAAGGTTGCAGACCGCTGCTTTATAGCATGTTAGCATAATATGACAAGTGTAGCACACTACCCAACTGGAGGCTAATGCTAATACGATAACATTAGAGTGCTAAAAAGACATTAGCATGCTATGGCTATGCTAACATGTTTACATGCTAGATTTTAGTATATTACCACGCTAATAGAACGTATGGTAACATGTTACAATAAAAGTTAGCATTATAGAACACCAAGCGTGACATTTTAAACCCTAACACAAATAAAACCAAACATTCCTTCACAATAGGATCAGTTGTTGCTCAGCCTGACTTTACATTACACTGCACAGTCTTTTAACACACGTATGATATTCTGCTGGACAAACAGGACAACACGGATAAAACTGTTACTCACTCATCGGCCATGTTAGCTGCAGGATCCTGACGTTATCTGGTAGAGAAACAAAGCAACACAGAATTAAAAGGATGGTTTTACCTTTGATAGGTATTGAAACTTTTTCTGAGGCACATTTGTCTACCATCTAAAACAACAGAAACACTTTGACGAAAGCAGAAGGCACCAACAGCAGCTGACACACAAAACAGTTCACCAGGACTGGTTTAATCACCCAGGTGACAACCACTTAGAGAGGCAGCATTTATAAAGGGTTTAGAAGCTGTGATGGAAATATTAATGGTAAATATATAGTAAATACTAGCATACTGTTTACTACCAATTATCTGGAGAACAGCTGGACATACATTTAACACTACTTAATAATATGTACAACTGCAGACCCTTTATGCACCATTTATTAACTTGTACATTGAGTTTGACTAGCTTTGGATCAGAGGGCAAAACATACTACAAGTAGACAGAGTACAGTTTAATATTAATGGATTGCTGATGGTAAAAGCTAATTTTATGACATTTCAAGTTCCCATTGTGTTGTGTGAATAAAGAAATCAGTATGTTCTGTTCTGGCCTTGTCCACATCAATGTGGATATTTTAGAAGATATTGTTCTCTGTGTTTGGGCCTCCCATTCGCACGCAAACAGCATTTTGGGACCCTCAGACGGTTGGGAAATGATGATGTTACAGCTCAGTGGCTCATGTTCACGGTTGCTGTGTGATGAGCATGCACTGAACACTGAAACAACAAGGACTATAACAATGGTGGATATATATACTGGTTACTTTACATTTGGTTAGTATTCAAAATTACAAGTTTTCAACTTAAATTGGCATTGCTGCTCCGCATCGCCGGCATGTAAAAGCCTCTGTGTCTGCATCTGCAGTGTAAAGTCTGCAGAAATAACAATGTCCTTCTCTGATATTTGATGTTTTGATCTAGGCTAGCCCGGCATGTTTAATACAGCATTTGTAGTATTTTTGTAAAACGATGAATGTGTGGACGGAATTATTATTATTTTTAAACAGAGGGGTAAGATATTTGCATCAGAGTGGACAAGGCCTGAAGGGTTTAGTTTAATAACATGGCTGTGTGCTGCTATTATTCAGTGATAATGCCGTTATGGGTAACAAGGACAGGATTTCACTCATACATTGTCAGATTTGCAGTTATAACTGCTAGTATGATGTAGTTTTTCAATTAGCCATTTGCAAAAACCTGTCAGCCTCCTGCAGACATTAAGAAGTCATTAATAAACATTTTTGTAAACTATCAAGTCTGCAGTTAGAAATTTTAATAATCAGTTTATTAATGAAATTTGGTCCAGATGTCCTGCAGCTGTTTTGCAGGAGTAGACAAACAGTGGAGGGTCCTGATGAACTAAAGAGCTAAACAGACAAGCAAAAATGTTCATGCCTCATCCCTGATCTATAGAGCATTAGCACAATTTATTACCCATTAATAAGTGTCATCAACAAGCCTATTTTTTCTGCTTTATTGCATTTATAAAGTGCAGTCTCCACTGGCTTCCATTCATTCCTCACTATGAGCTTTCCAGTTGGGCATAAAAAACACATAGGTTATGAAATGGTTTTGAAAATACCACAAATTCATGGATAAGCCAACACCTGTTCTGCTTCTGTGTATTAACAGTGTAACTCCTCCTCTGGTGCCCCCCTCGGGCCTCGTGATGGTATCTCTCTGCAGCACTAACCACACTGTAGACTTCTACTGTTTGTATTGAGAACACAAAGACTAAATCTACACTGAACAAAAAAAAGTTTTCCTTTAGTTAAACTGAAATGTAAATAAAGAAAGGCATTTCAACAAATTGTAATCGTGATGCGGGATGCTTTCATACATGGCTTCTGTCTGAACAGACATAATAAATGTCATAGAGCTTTTCTGCTGACAGTGGTAGTAAAAATATCTGGAAAGCTTGTTAAAGTAAGTTCCTGGTGTGTTGTCTGTACAGAGCTGTCCATCGCCCCTGCCTTAAATCCCACATCTCAGCGTACCGCGATACAGAATTATCTCACATTAGCTCTGCAACAAGCTATACATGTAAAGCTAACAGTTAAACTCCACATTTTTATTTATCTGTGTCAAACTGCTTCATGTCTAAAGTTCTGTCTGCTCCCTTCCATTCCCCCTGCTGTAGACACTCACCTGTCTCACATTTCATGTTTGGATCATGTTAATTCTATCTTGAGACATCATGTTAATTCCAGGAAATTTCATGGAACTCTACTTTGTCACCCAGGCCGTGTTAATGCCTTTAAGGACCAAACCACTATTTTTAGCAGCAGGGCTCAAGGGACACAAGTCCAGCACTGTGCAGTAAAACAGCCTGACAACTAGAGGATGGATAGCCATGAAATGTGGTTCAGACATTTACGATTCATTCACACAGGATGACTCATAGTGACTTTGATCCTCTGACTATTGTTTTAGCTACACCTACAAGTCAAAATGTAGACTTCATGATACATTTAAAATGAGTCTGACGTCAGAGACTGCTGGCAACATACTAATCCTAGTATGCTGACATAATGTTTGTCAGTATGTCATGCTAACATGTTTACATATAAGATTTTAGCATATTGCAATGCTAAATGACAGAATGTTGCATGTTAAAAGTTTGCATCGGAGAGGATTAGAGGATACCTCTAATATCCTGAGCCTCTGTCTTTAGATCAGTTTCTCACTATTTAGGCAGCTTTGATTTTATTTGAGTTAAAAATAACCTGAAAGGTGGGAAAATCAATTACTGAAAGCAAAGCTTGAACATTATGCCAGAGCTTTACATAGTACAATACTAATATAGAGAACACAGGGGTTAAGTGTAGACTGTGTTAATTGCTCTAAGAAAAACAACTATAAAAACAGTAGAAGACGCAAGAGACAGAACCAGGTGATTGAGCATCACCAAAAACATTTAAAAAGACAAAACCAACCAAGCCTGTGATCTTGGCTATCTATTGGAGAAAAATGGAGAAGTATTTGGGAATTTTATTCACTTGGGAAAGTTATTCTTTCATGTCAGATGGTGTCAGCAAAATGTTGGTGTTTCCTTGAACTTTTTTATAAGTTGTGCATCCAAAAATGTTATCAAAAAGAGCATTTATGTGTTTATGTATGAGCAGCTGACCCATCCACTCCAGCCTCCTGGATAAAGTCAAGCTCATTCCTCTTCTGCAGCTAAAGGCTGATCCACACCAGCCGTGTATTATGAAGCATTTTCTTTACATCTGTCACTCATCCATGTAATGGAACAAATAGCCTACACTTCTATTTTTACACAAGTTTAACTGTGCACACGCTCAATCTCCAGCGTAATTCCTCTGCTGTCCTTATAGTGTCAACTAATTCCACACCAAAGTCGTAATGAATGAGGTTTCTCCATTGGCTTTCGCGTTAAATCACACTTAGAAAAGTGTTTGTTTAGTTCTCTCTATGGACAGCAGTGTCCGTCTGTCAGCCAGTCCACCTTGTCCATACCTTTGGCTTTCGATGACTTTCCCTTCAGCGCCACCAGGAAGTTGACATTTGTGGTTTTAAGTTAAGTCTCAACAACTACTGGATGGATTGCCATGAAACTTGGTTCACACACCCATGTCCCCCTCCTAACTTTGCAGATCCTCTGACTTTTTACCTAACCCCACCATCAGGTCCAAATTATAATTAGTCACTACTTTGGTTTCAAATACCTGCAAAAACTAAACTATTTCCATTAGCCTTAGCAGTTCTTTGTCTTTGTCTTTCAAATGAGTCTCAAATGCTTGGCAAACAAAACCAAAACTATCTGCACAGATAGATTTCACTGGACTGGGTAAAGCAGCCGTTAAAGTAGCAGCCTGGAGACACTTCCAGGGGTCCTCTGAGGCTGGATAGTCACTGCCTGGGCTGCTTGTGATGTTTAGGAGCTGTGATGGAGCAGTGGATTAAGACCCTATTTCTGGAGTCACAGCTGTTCCTAACGTCTTCATTATGGAGCAAAAAATGACAGCAGGCTCGTCTTAAAAGAAAAGACGTGTGACAACCACTGCAGGCATCCTAAAACACATAGCTGCCCACAGAACAAATGGCCGTCATCTGTAAACCAATAACAGGAGAGCAGGGGGGGTATCTCCAGGGCTCAAAGTGTATTTTAGGACACTTAAAACTTGGAGGACACAACAGCATGTTGCTCTGGAGATGGAATCATATCTGCAGGGTTATATGTGGACTCTGATTTTTGTCTTCTGCAAGTGTGTGTGTGTTGTGTGTTATGGGTAGGATTGTCTCTGGAGGGAGGATGGAAGGTTTCACAGTAACCCAACACCTCAGAACATCCCTCAGACGAGCAAGACATTAGAGCATATCACAAAAATAACTTGCAGCAGGCTGACCTCAGAAGCACGCACGGTTCAGCTGCTTTACACTGTGAAAAATAACAGGACGGTACAAAAACATTCACAGAAACCAAAATAGAGCCAAAAATTGAAACTAAATTGGATTTATAAGCTTCCATGTTGGAAGAACTTTGTTTTAAAAAGACTACATTTTGCTTTACAGTGGCATGAACATATTTATGTGACAGGAGAAATCATGATCCAGGATAATGACCGATAGTCCTAGGACAGATCCTGATTGTAGTCTCTCCTAGGATGAACTCAAATTTATTTTAATGATATGATGTTAAAATAAAGGAAACAACAATATTCTTACAAATACAGCAAGAAAACACTCCTTTAATGATCAAATTAGTTAAAGTTTATTCTACTTATTGACAGTATTTACAGTCTATTCTGACTCCAACAGTATGTGGGTGGCACTTTGTTGAACATGGTAGTCCAGCTTTTCTTGCATCCCTAACCCTCACCATAACCATAATTAAGAGACTTCTGTCTTTAAGATTTATATCATATTGTATTGTTTTTATTGTTTTTTGTTACTGTCCTGGTAGAATCACTGTTTGTACTAGGACAGATTGTGATCGGGATCTGTCCTAGGACAACTGGCGATTATCCTGGATCGCAATTTCTGCTGTGACATATACATGATTTTGTCAAGGGTCACAAACGATCTATCCTCAAAAAATGGAAAAAATATGAAAATTATGACAAAAGGGCCAAAAACTAAAATACAATTTTTCTTTTAAAGCTTCTCTATTGTAGAAACCTTGGTGAAATAAAGATTCAGTGTGACTTAAAACATTCAAAGATGTGTGAGGAACTGTCACTGATCCTACAGCAGAATATCACATCATATCAATCATATAAACTTGTCTATTGTACGAATGCTTGAAACGCTTTACTGTTGCGTAAAACAATTGTTGTTTGTTGCTTGTGGAGAAAACAGGCTAAATTTGGTGAGTGGGGATTAAGATGAAGCGTAAAGTGAAGACAAGATACTGAGGTTGGCATCTGCAGCAGATTAGGGCAGGTTTTCCTCTAAACCCCCCCTCCTTCCTCGGCGCTGACAGGAGGATAAACACTGACAGATCGATTTTCAGGTTCATGCCTTGTAGTGGTGTTGCCTTTCAGCATGCCACATCATCACCAGACTGTACATCACCACGGCACAGCGAGCACATGTCCACACAGAAGACTACTCCTTTGAAATCTGGAAAAATTACCGCATGATGAAACCACATTTTAGAAACCAAAAACCTTTCATGTCAGCGGCAAAAATGTGACACTATGCAACACCGAAAGCACATCAAAGCAACACATCCAACTAAACAGAAACTACAGTGTGTGTAGATTGCTAAAACGCTCTAATATTAAACCCTGAATTCCAACTGTGACTCACAAAAGACATCAAACCTCCATGAACATTTGCCGTTTTTACACTTGACTCATCAAACCAACTGAAATAAAACCCTGCCTTACACTGCACAGCAAACACAAACCTACACCCGTCCACTGACACATCTCATCTGAACAAATACGAACCAACACAATGAACACATTCACAGCAGCTGTCATGCAAACGACCCATCATCTATTGAATATACTAGAACACAAACAGGCAGATAAAGAGTTCTTACCTTGACCAGACAGAGTTGTTGGAGGCACAGAGACACAGACTGAGTCCTGGGTGGGCGAAGTGTTAAGAAGGTATATATTGCAATCTCCGATAGACCTCCAAATCCTCCACTTTCTCTTTATGGAAGTGGATTACTGGTCAAACCAATGAGCTGGCAAGGTCATGAAATACAGTACAGTGTCATCTGCCCCCTTCCTCGGCTCGCCTCATTATAAATAACCCGCCCTTTAAGATTGTTATCTGTATTATCTTGTGCCATCGAGCTTTTGACGGACAGAATGCAGGGAAGTGATTAAACCACAGAGGCATTTTGTAATCCACAGTTAACAGGCTGACAGAGATCATTTAGAAGCTTGATATATAGCACGAGAACACGCACTGACAGCTCTAAGCTTTGCTAGTATAGAGCCAGCCTTTCCTTACTTATATGTGCATTACAGATTGTGCTTTTAATTTCTTTTTTAAAAAGTCTGGAGGAAAATTGACTGACATTGTGCTTTAAGAGCTTCTGGAAGGAAGACAAGCAGTTGAATAAGATAATAAAAACTGTGAGACAAAACACAGCCTCTCACTGATGTGAACTCATGATGATGAATATCAAACATACGTGGTAACATCTTCAATTGAAACACCCAAAAACACTTAATAGAAGTTTATAACATGCTATAATGTAGGGGGTCATCCCTATGTTCCCCAGGTTCTATGTTCCCCGTTTTTCCTTATAGGGTTCCCCGTTTTTCCTTAATAGGGTCCTATGTTCCTCGTTTTTCCTTAATAGGGTCCTATGTTCCCCGGTCGCAATACATACTGGGGAACATAGGAACTTCTTTCTAAATAAGGGTCCTATGTTCCCCATTTTTCCTAAAAGGGTCCTATGTTCCCCATTTTTCCTAAAAAAGGGTCCTATGTTCCCCGGTCACATACAAAGTGGGGAACATAGGACCCTTTTGGGGGAAAGCGGGGAACATAGGACCCTTATTTAGAAAAAGGGTCCTTTGTTCCCCGGTCAC
>OMNN01027887.1:11673-34704 GCA_900302755.1 Chromis chromis
TTAAGTTGGTCAATATTTATGGTAAAACAGATATTTTCATCTGTCTGAAAAAGCGTGAAATTGTGAAATTTATTATTGAAAAAAAATCTATGTATAAATGTCAACATAAATTGTATTTTTTGCTTCCAAACTGCAGCTTTTTGGACACTTCCCTGTGTCAAATCTGAATGTGACTGAGGTGTTTATTCTCAGTTTGATACAGTGGGATACAGTTTTAGGCTTTTAAAAGAGGTTTATGTTTAGTTTTCATGAAAATAAATGATAAGATCAATCGTACGAAAATTCCAAATAGGATTAATTTTCCACTTAGATACAAAAAGCTGCAGCACCGAGTTCAATTTGACTGCGCTGCTGCTGCTGTGGCTCCTGGAGGCATGTTAACACATGGTGCATGGAGCATAACTGCTCTCCTGCAAGCATGACAAAGAAATCTGGTAAAGTGAATAACACCTGTTTTGACTTTTTTTCCTTCTTGTCTCTCTTCACGGTGCTCAAGTTGAGGACCTAATTAGCAAACAACACAAGGCCGTCAGAGGCAAACACAGAACCGCTGCCACCAAGATGAAACTCTGCCTTCAGAAAGTAGAGCATTTTTTAAGAATGATTACTCAACAGTAAAAACAAATATGCACTTCAGCCTTACAGTGCAAACAATGCAGCGCTATACTGTATTATAATCTACTATAAATATTTTCCTGGTATATGATTGTACGCGTCTCTTATCTTGTTACCTTTCAGAAGACGGCAAAAGATCACTTAAATAGTTTCAATACACAATAAACAGGCAACTGGATACTGCTTTTAACAAAGTATTTAAAATATGCATAATACAGGAAGAAAATTAGCATTTTAATTGTTCTACAAAATGTAATTGTTGTGCAGGAGGAGCCACAGCAGAGAAGAAAATTAATTAATGAGGGTAACGACTCATTGGGTACATTGCTGTCGAACCTTGTAGGTGTTCTGCTTCACTAGCGCCATGCAATGTTGCTGACAGTGTTTGCTGCTGGTTTCTCTGTTGATGAGTATTCCACAGTCGTGGCAAAGATTGTCGTCACGCTCAGCCCAGATTTGCTTGGGACATGAGCCTGATTGGCATGGCTGCTGCACTGCTGTGTGCCAAGGAGCTGACTAGACTGTTGCCCAGTGGTGTGTCCTGCTCAGACGCTAATGTAATGATTTACTGCTAATAAAGAGGCATCATTGTCACTGGCCTAGAAGACTCTCGGCATCGCCGCTGTCCAGGTTTTCCACTGGCTCCCACATTTCAATCCCAAAATAGACGGATGTGACAGGAGAAAAAAATGGCGTGATGAGCCAAGGATAAAAATTAAGCAGACGATTGCCTCTCCTACCAGAGCTGGTGATTCACACTTAGTGGCTATGATTTAACTTAACATTGCTAATTAACGTAGAAATCATGAAAGCGACCAGTTTGATCCTGCCGCTGTAATCTCTGTCAGTTGACCATACTGCACACTCAAAGCTGCTGAAAGGAGTTTCCCCAAGGCTGCTCCTCTCCACCCAGCTATTTTCAGGACACAGTGCTGCAGCGGCCTTTTTCTTTTTTCTTATTGTACAGTAATTACGGTCTTGATCAGCGTCCAAGCTGTGAGAGCGGTCGACGACATTAGCGTTAATGACCACTAACCTCTGGAGCATGCTAAACAGCCTTTGCTGATAGAAAGGAAGCTCTTAACTTCATGCCAGTAAAAAAAAAAAAGAGAGACCTCACAAATGATGAGCCTACACAGCTCAATATTTAGGTAGGTGATATCGACTTAACAGTAAAGAGTGATGGATAAGAAAAGTTCTTTTTTCCAGCATTTAAGAAGACTATAGTGTGCTGACACATGCGTAATCCTGTTTGCAGATATTCGAATTCCCAAGATGGCTTTAAAACTTATGGAACTGCTGTTAAAAGAGGCTTATAGAATGAACCTAATGAAGAGGTTTTTTTTTTCCAATAGACATCGATCATTAGAGTATATTAGCATGTTCTAAGAGACTGACATTCTCATTTCATTTAATTACGGAGTGCAGTGTTGTTTTTTGAACCCACCCTAATGACACATAAAATGAATGATTAAACTAATCAAAAAGGGCTTATGCTGCCTTGAGTGAGATGCTCCTTTTAATTTTTCAGCAACAACCGCAACATCAGGGGATTGTGTCTTTTTTTTTTATGAAGCCATTTTTTTAAAACATGGTAATTTGAACTGAATGGTGTTCCTGATTTTTCAAATTGCATTTTAACTGACAGACATTAGACGGTAATGGTTCTCAGCTGCAGTACATCAAGATCATCTCTTTTTTTCACTTGACTGCTGAGCTCGTATTGCATTCCCATGATGCATTTTTACAAACTTGAGGGTAGCCTCAGTGAATACCTAATCCCCTCAGACTAATAAACTGTGATTAAATGGACCAAGCAGAGAGGCATTAATATAGACTATTGGCTAATGGTTTGAATCTCATCAGGTATGATTTGCATTTTACTTCTTTGATAACACTTATCCTTTAAAACCCTGCAATTAATCAGCATCTAACATCTCCTTAAACGTCATCAAACAGGCGCGTACACACAAAAGAGAGAATGCACGCGTATCATAAACATCTCCGCTAAATGCATTAACTTGTAAATTAACAGCCTGGTGAATAATTAATCAAATACTGCCAGGGTGATAAATTATAGCTGAATTACAACACAACCCATCACCCCTCCATCTTTTTCCACTCCCATCCTCTGCATCCCCATCCTTTGAGGTACGACGGATTTGTCTCCCTGCATCTATTTTCACAGATCGTCTCCGTCTTTTGATGCTCTCTCTCTCTGTGCACCCGTAGACACAAACACACACACACATGCAGAATCATTGTGAGCAACATTGTCTGTACAGGTCTCTGCTCTCTCCTGGGGGATGCAGCAGCTCCCCACCGAGCCTTCTATGATAATGCTCAGGTCTCGTGGGACTTTGCTACGCTCTCACTCTGCTGTTATTATTCACCCCGCTGCAGTCCATCTTCCCTCTTCCTGACTGTGTGTAACTGTCTGCCTCTGTCTCTCATCATATACCTCCCACTGTATTTGGCCTTGCTGACTGAGCCACATCCTTCACCGTTTCTCAGTGGCACTGGAGGCTGCTTCGCTCCCAAACTGCCGACGAGAAAAAAAGAGCCACTTGAGCCGCCTAATGCTCCGCAGCATTCACACTGATATATTAAACGTCCAGCTATGTAAATTACGCCATTAACTGAGCTAATTAATGCACAAACATTTGTTTCAATAGACTTTCCTTCACATTACTTCAGTAGTATGAAATGGAAACTAAAGACAAAGCTTCATGACTTATAGTTGGTTTAAGGAGATCATTTTTTTCCAAATTAACTTGGAGATTTATTTTGGAAGATGCACCTTAATTTTCACTCTCCTCTTAGCTTTACTAAGCCAAGTAAAAAAGAAACACAAGCTCTGCTAATGTGTTACTATGCTCACCAGCTAGTGACTTTGTCTACCTGCTGTTTGATGCTGTGTCGGAAGCAATTCTAATGGAACTTTCTGGGTGAAAACATCTGCTTTTCGTGGCTGCTGACAAATGTGATGAGAGCAGTGCGAGTGAACAAAAATAGTAATGTTTCGGGCTGTAAAACCTCCCCAAAATTAAGTTTAAGACATAAGTATTCTGTAGAACTTAGAAAAGCTGCAACCAAGCTGCTCCTTTTATGGTACATAAGTCATTTCATCCACTGTGAATAGAGCATCTGATGAGCCTTACATTGTACTTTTACACTATAAGGTGCGACTTCTTCGCTTTTCAAAAGAAAACTCTCTATTCCAAGTAGTGAGTAAGTAAGTAAATGCAGTTAATAACTTCAATAACAACATCAATAAAAACTCTGACTACATGCTTCTACATATACGGACATATTTTCTGGACTGATAAAGTTGCTCTGACAGTATTTGTGAACATCTGTTTCAGTTGAGCAGCTGGACTCACAATAAATACAGTGAACAAGTTATGAGATCAGGTATGAGGATTATTTTGATATCAAACCACTGTGAGGAGGGTTACAGGTTATTGACTGTTTTAGCAGCTATGGAGAAATGTCCACTGTATTTCATTCATTTTAATAATCAAGCAAACATTAATTGTTAATGCGGTCGACAAGGATATCGTTTATAATTTGCATCACTAATCCAAACATTTTTTTACATCAACATCTGAAGCTAATCATTGATATTTTGAATAATGCCTACATGTAAATCAGAGCCTCTGAAACTAAGCCAATTCTGTCTGCACTGTAGTAGCCATTTTGTGTCAGTTGAGTGTCAGCATTTGCCTGTGCCAAATTGGTCCACAGGGACAAAGTTCATGAGCAATACAAAACGTGCTGGTAAATATCCGTTATGATGAACCACCCACGCTAAATATCCTTTACCCTCCGCAACTCAAGACAGAATGTCAGCTCAGCTTGACCTCAGCTCAGGGGCAATGGCGTCTTCACTGAACCATCTCCCGGCACCATAAATGACACTGTTTTTCCTCACACGCCTTCATGACCAGGAGCAAGTTGGGTCTCATTTAGTGCAGACGGAAGGTCACCGGGGGTCAAAAAACATCCCTGTGGAGATAAACAACAACCTTGCTCCAGGTCCCCTCATTACTAACAAATGTCGCTTTATCTCATCCTCAAATGTGAGCATACATTTTGGAAAACAAGTAATTATCAACTGATTAAAAACAGTGATTTATAAACTTTGGGTTATACAATATGGATTGGGATGGCAAAACACTGAATATCTGCCTTGACAATGTGATGACATATCCAAGTTTAAAAGTGCCATCATGATGATACATAAAATATTCAGAATATGTTTGGTTGCTTAAAATATTTTAGGATAACATGCACTCTAAATGTGCCCGAGGCACTTGCAAAGTTGAACTCAGTCAACAACTTCTTCTCTGGCAATTATTCTGGAAAGTTACCAATGCATTGCGCTCTACTTCTCTCTGTATTATATACACATTGTTACTCTGGATCACTAGTAGTACTATGAGGAACCTTGGAGTGTTTTTTGACCAGGATTATGTACTTTATAACTCACACATAAGGATGCTCTCTTTTACCTGCACAATATTATCAAAATTAAGAATGTCCTATTTAAGAATGATGCTGAATAACTAGTCAAAGCATTTGTTACTTCTAGACTCGACTGTTGGAATTCCTTATTATCAAGATCTACAAAAAACTCTCTGAAAAGCCTCTAGCTGAATCAAAATACTGCAAGGAGACAGAAACTAACAAGAGAGACGCTATTTCTCCCATATTCTTTTGTGCTTATTGTCTCCCTATAAAATCAAGAATGCAATTTAAAATCCTTATCCTCACATACAAAGACTTTAATCATCAAGCTCCATTGTATATTACAGATCTTACATCACCCTGCTATCACAACAGAACCGTTTGATCTCAGAATGCAGGCTTACTTCTGTTTTTTCTTTTTTAGAGTTTGCCAAAGCGGAATGGGAAGCAGAGCCTTCGGCTATCAGGCTCCTCTCCTGTGGAATCAGTTCCCAGTTTGGGTTCAGGAGGCAGACACCCTCTCTGCTTTTAAGATTAAGCTTAAAAATGTCCTTTTTGATAAAGCTTATAGTTCGGGCAGGCTCAGGTGGCCCAGAACCATCCCTTAGCTATGCTGCTATAGGCCCAGGAGGCTGAGGGAACTCCATGATGCACCTCTACCTTTCTTTCTTTCACTTTCCATGCATGCATGGGCCTCTATTGCATGTTATTATCTTTGTGTCCTCTTTTTCTTGTAGTTTGTGTTTTTTTCTTCTCTCCCTGCACCTTTCTGCAGGTATCTCTGGCTCCAGAGTTGCAAGTTTCTGATCTGCAGCTACTGGCTTCACCAACCTGCCCAGTGTTTATTGTTTGGTGGTTGTGAAATTCCCATCTTTTCTCTCTCCATTCTGCTCTCACCCCAAATTGCCAAGACAGACAGCCGCCCACCTGGTGACTGGTTCAGTTGGAGGTTTCTACCTGTTAAAAGAGAGTTGTTTTTTTTCGTCCCACTGTTTCCAAGTGCTTGTTTAAAGGAGGATTGTTGGGCTTCTCTGTATAATATTGTAAAGTCTTAACCTTACTATAGAAAGTGCCCTTATTTTATTTTTTTGGTGCTTTATAAATAAAACTGAATTGAATTCTGTAGTTTGCAAGATCCTCCTGGCAATCTCTGATACAATTTGAAGAGGTGCCTCAATCTCATCTGCTCTCTCACCAAACGTTCTCTCTTTGTAAGAAGAGTGCATCTAGTGCATGTCTGTGTATCAGGACTAGCAGCGCAAACTCTCTCTGGCCTCTGGGCTCAGCATCCCTCTAAGGTCGAACAGATTAACAGAAACAACAATAAGCAACGTATCTGCGCTCATTCTACCAAAAAGTCAATTACATCTGGATTATAACAGCACTGATATAACTAGAGCTATTTTTTGTATGCTGTGTGTTACGCTGCAACCAAGTTGATTTGAATGTAATGAAATTGAGACCTCAAGCTAATGCAGATATCTCAAGCTGACAGAAGAGACTTCAGGGAGATCTGAGGGATTGTTTATTTGTTCCAGGCTGTTTCAGGGTGTTTCTGACAACTTCCACCACAATTTGAATAAAATACTCTTGCTTTATTGATACCGAAACAGCCCCTACTGGGCCTCTTTTCACATTTCACAAGTCAAGCTCACAGCAATTGACCACAACACTAAATAAGGATGGGCAAAAATAAATACATAAATAAATAATCCAACACAAATAAGACTACAGCCATGTGAGCAGCTTTCTAAGGCTATGCACAGAAACAGCACTATTCTGAGCTGAATTCTAACATCAACATACTCACAAGGGTTATGCTAATATGCTGATTCTTAACAGGTATAATACTGATCATGATCACCATTTTACCTTAATATGTGAGCATGCTTACATTTACTATTCAACACTAATTACAAGGCACCATACAGCTGAAAACTGGGGTGTATTTAGTTTTGGAGGTGCATGTATTTCATGGCAATCCCGCCAGCTTAGACATTTCACTCAAAATTGCAAATGTATGCTGCTAGTGTGGCAAAGAACTGTGCACGACTGAAAAAAGCCCCTTGAACATTTTTAATGCATGGAACAGCAGATTAATACCTGCTGCTGACACATTTCAAACAGGTTTTGTGACATTATGTTCCAGACAGTATTTCCAGCGAAAGCAGCTCCATTGCTGCTCACATGTCACCCTGCTGACCTCCCCATCAGTACGCCTCAAAAATAATATTAAGGTCCGTCCTCTCCCACTCTGCTGTCTCCCTTTCTTGCACTCTGCCCTATTTAGTGACACTTTTCTACCACATGCCAACATCTGCACTACTGAATTGTTCAAGGTTGGAAAAATTGCAGCACGCCCCACGAAAGAAAAAACACAGCTCCCTTTTTCAGTCTCTCTCAGTGACACCCACGAGACTTCACACTCACTACGTCTGAGACGTGGAATTATAGGCCTGAATGTGCAAATTATCCAGTCACTTTGCCATCCTGGTGAGACTCAGGAGATTTTTCACTGTGGTGTATCAGAAGTTATTGCCAGTGGATGCTGCTAGTTACACTGAAGAGGCTTCATGGGAATCATCAGCAAACTCACAGGGGGACCCTTTCATCTATAAACAGCAGCAGTTTTAAAATCACAATAGATGAGATTTTACTGAGAAGATGTGCACACTTCAGCTTCTGTACAATCATTTAGTGTGACAGCTTTTTTTTTTTTTTTTACATTTTGTAACACATTAGCATATATTTAAAGCTTGCAGGCTAAAAATCGGGAAAAGGGGAACGCAACAGAGGTTGTGTGTGGTTACATGTGGCTTTAACTATTCATCAATTCAACTATTTGGCTTGTATCTTAAAAATCTTAAACCAACTGATGCAACAAAATCAGGTGTTAATCTGTGAATAAAAATATTAAATATGAAAAAATCCACAATTCTGTCTTTCTAAACAGTTAAATAGTGAAATAAACAACATCCCTTGTTGACCGAATGACTCTCAGGGTGGCTAATAAATTACAGTTGCATATGAGCAAGTGACAAAAGGCTTGAAACCGATGCAGCAGGGGTAAAAATAAAATAAAATAATGGTCTGAATGAAAATTTCTGAAGTTCTCTGTTGTTATTTTCCTTCTTTCTTTTCTCCTCTTACATACAGCATGTGGCTGGATCAATCTGGAGAATGAGTCATCTCAGAGGTTCATGACCTGTAACAATGAGGGTAATGTGTGTTTTGTGCCACCCTCAGTGGATGTTTTCCACTGTCTATTATTACTTTAAACTATTTTTCCCCCCTTGATCGCCAATAAAACCTCCATAAACCCTGACATCCCACAATATGAAGACCACGGAAGGGCTGCTGTTGTAAAACCTTTGATCCTTGGCGAGCTCCACACTGGATCCCTTGCAGTTTGCCTGTCAGCCCCTATGCTGGTGTAGATGATGCTTTCATCTACATTCTGCAGAGGGCTCACTCGCATTTGGACAAAGCAAGGAACATTGTGAGAAAATGTAAGAAATGTTCTTTGATTTCTCCATCGCCTTTAATACAGGCTGGAGAAAAAGATGAGGAGATGCAGGTGGACTCCAATATGACAACATGAAAGCCGTACTATCTGAAAAAAAGACCACAGCTCGTGAGTCTTCAGGACTCTGTGAGCAACACAGGAGCTCCTCAGGGGACGGTGCTGGCTCCCTTCATCTTTACATTGTAAAGCTCCAATTTCAGAGTCAACATGAAGTCCAGCCATCTGCAGAAGTTTTCTGCTATTCTGGGGTGTATGACTGGGGGATACCAGGAGGTGGTAAGCCATTTTGTGAAGTGGTGTGGGAAGAACCAGCTGGTGTTCAATGTGGCCAAGACCATGGAGATGGTTGTGGGATTTGGCAGAAGGACTGTACTTTCAACATCCAGGGGTCTGAGGTTGAGATGGTGGCACACTAAAAGTACCTTGGAGTACATCTGGACTAGGGATGTTCAAATGTTCAAATGCCATTAATTATTTAACCAATTAAAAATATATTAACTAATAGGGCAGAAGACAAGAAACATGCATGTCAGAAAAGGTATGTACATTAGCTGTAGTATCTGGTTGTAACACCAGGTGGAGCCTGTCTCTGTTTAATGAGATGGAAAACTGGAGCTTGTATGCTGTGTTTAATACTGTAGTGGTTAAAGAAAGCAGTTGCTCATACTACAGGCTGCTCAATTTTATCACAAAGAACCATGAGAATGTTAGAATCCAAATTGTTAAATGAGTAGTTTTGTGATATGTGGTGTTCGGTGTTTGTGTGGCCGAGAGCATTGTGGGAGTTTGGCTAGCAATGGGGCACCATGACAGAGACCTGTGTAGTAGTTAATGGTTTCTAGACAGTGTTCTTGAGTAGAAAACAAGTTTAAGTCTGCTGGGAGAGCATTCCTGTAGCTGTGTAGATAATGTAATTAAAGCAAGTTATCAGCGAACCTAAGCGTCTGTGGTTAAAAGTTGCTTAATTAACACATGGAAATGCGTCCACTGTACTTCATTTGTTTTAAAGATTGATAGATAATTGATTGACAATGTGACAGACTATCAGTTAAGAAAATAGGTTAAAATTGCATCCCTAATGTGGATGATCATCTGGAGTGGGCAACTAACACTGAGATGGTCTACAGGAAGGGACAGAAGAGACTGCACATTCTAAGGAGTCTGATTTCCTTTAACATCTGCAGCAGTATCCTCCAGATGTTCTTTCAGTCTGCAGTAGCAAGTTCAGTATTTTGTGTTGGGTGTTGGGGATTAAGGCGAGGGATGCCTGGATACTCAACAAGCTCTTCAGGGTGGACAGCTTTGCACTGGGCTCTCCTGTGAACACTTTGGATACAGTGGTAGAGAGAATTCAGTCCAAACTCAGAACTAGTATGGACCACCACACTCACTCCCTCCACAGAATGCTGCTCAGCAAGAAGACTGTGTTCGGCAGGAAGCAGCTCCAGCTGAAATGCAAAACAAAGCGCTGCGGGAAGTCATTCCCACTTGCTGCTATTCTGCTCTACAATGCATCCAATACTTGTAGATGACAGTAAGATCATGGATGGGTTGAAAGGTTGTAGCTGCTATATATGTATGTATACATATATATTTTTTTAACTGATAATAGATCTGGTCATGCCAATGTGTGTGTGTGTTTTTTTTTAAACGGAGAGAATAAAACTAAGAAGATGAAAGCCCCAAAAGACAAAGGATTAGAGTTAAATGATCAGAGTGATCTGTTCCCATTGTATGTTTTATCACACCCTGATCTAGTAAAATTCCTGATGATAAGTGAGAGGAGCTGAGCCCCACATTAACTGGAATATAGAGATTAGAAATAATAGTGAGAGTAAGAGTAGAAATAGAGGAGGGGAGGTTCAGAAAGACTAATAAAATTTGGAAGGCGACATGAGGGAATACAATCCAATCTTAATGTCTTCATTAATCACTCTTCATTACTCTCTCTTAAGTGAAAATAGGCCTGATAATGTGCCAGAGGGCAACTACTGTACTTGACCAATACTTTAAAAAAATCACATTGACCAAACTGTTGATAGAAGATCCTTATAACGAGGTAATATATAACACATTATGCCATAAACCCAAATATTCAAGTCTTCCTCAGACTTTCTGATCTGTGCTGATGTTGCCAAATACTTATTCAGTCGTTATGCAGCAACAGCTTGTAGAGAAATATGGCAAAAGCTAACACTGGTAGAAACATTCTGGAGCTTCTTTTGTCTTGATAATTGGCTCAGCCACCAGAATGGGCCAGTCTGTCTGCTGAGCTGCTCATCCGGATCTACATCCGGAGCTTGTTGTTTGTTTCAAAGTCATATGGTCAAGATCCATTTCAAAGAATTTAATTTGTTCAATTGGCACAGAGTCTTAAAATCTGCCTTTTATGCCTTACTAATCCAATTTGTTAAAAATATAAATAAAAGTGTAGTATTCAGAAATTATGTTTGGTTTCATTCCCACAAAAAGATGGAATCCTGTGAAAACTGATTATAACAAGCAGCGGCGATGTCCGAGCCTCAGTGGGAAGAGTCAGGCTGAAACCTGCTGCAAATACGGTCAAATCTGCACTAATGTAACGTTGCCCTTGTCTGTTTGTCCTTGTTTGACGGCTAACAAGTTATAGACCGGCTGTCACAACGTGTCAAGTTCTGGATGACAGACAGGCCTGAACAGATGAATTTAACAAAGTGCTCTGCAGTGTGGCTGACATTGTAATGTAATTAAGAACAATTTGTGCATGAAAATCCCTGAGTGTGCACGTGTCTCTCCTCCTTTTTTTTTTAATGTGCACCTGAATGCAAAAGATAGGCTGCACACTGATCAGCCACAACATTAAAACTACTGACAGGGGAAGTAAATGGCACTGAACATCTCATTGCAAGACAATGTTTTGCTGGGAAACCTGGGGTCATGTGGATGTTACTTTGGCATGTACCACCAACCTAAACATTGTTGCAGACCAATACCCCCCATGGCAACATAACTCCTCATGAACAGTTTAAGGAACACCACAAACAGCCGAAGGTGTTGACCCAGCCACCAAATTCCCCAAATCCTAATTCAACTAAGCATCTGTAGGATGCACCAGAAGAAGGGCAATCCATGGAGGCCGCGGCCCACAATTCACAGGACCTGAAGAATCCACTGCCAATGTCTAGGTGCTAGACACACCACCAGAGGTGCAGTGGGTTCAGAGCCACTTTAGCGACACAAGGGAGGACACAGAATTAGGCAGGTGGTTTTAATGTGGCTGAGAAAAACTGCCGTTTTTTCATGGGTCAAAACCTGCCACACAAACACAACACTAGATTTATGACAAAATAACTATGAAATGTACACAAGCATAGTTCCTAGTTTGCTAAGACAATTAGAAAAGTTTCCTAATCATTATTTTTCTCATTTGTAAAATCATATTTTTGTCTTATTGTGATTCTTTGGAATACCCTGCATAGGGCAGAGACCACTCAAATGGACAAAAGTGACAATCGTGACATAAAATGACAAATTAAAATAGAATCAGCACTTGTGCTTGAGGTTGACCAGGTGTTATTTATATCCCCTATGTGTATTCAAGTTGTAAAAAAAAGAAATACGTGTAAAAAAATACCAACTCTTTTGTTGTTAGACCTGATGCCATTTCTGCTCAGAACATTAATAATACACCAAAATCCCCAGAATAATAATAAGGCTACATTACGATGAGTATGCTAAATTTGACAATAATGGACTACCGCAGATGGGATTTCTTGTGCACAAATAAGCACTGACCCAAAGACAAAATACATTAAACCCCCACCTAAAGACATTAAGGAGGCAGAATGAATGAACTGTGTCATATGAATACATTTACTTTTATGTAAAAGAAATAAATGATCCATAATTAATTGAAAGTGAACCTTGGCTGGCTAGCGGAATAGTTCTGGCAAACCACACTAAGCACATACACATTTAATTATCCAATTATAATGCAAACTTCACAATACTAATGCAAAATTAGCAATTAAAATGCATTACTGATGCCTCGTGTTAGAAAAGGAAAGCATCTTTTTTCATCAAAAACAAGCAAAAATGTTTTTTTTTCTGTGGAGAGAAATGATGAGAAAACTATTGACTTCAAGTGATACATTTCTCCAGCAGTTCCTTTCACACAGTATTCATTTCTACAAGTGGTATTTTGATAAAATTAGGACATCAGAACATTTCCCAAGGCTCGGTGACCCATCCCCAAGTGCATCTGACAATCTGTATATTGAGCCAGTGTGTTATTTCTTCTGCGGCGAGTGTGTAGATGTATAAACTGCACAAGGTAGATCAGTACCAAAAATGATAATACCCTGTGACACATAAATGTTTGTCAAGTGGACAGTGTACTCTCTGAGGTGTTGCTGCTATTTAATATCTCATGCACTACTTCTCTGTGTACAGTAGATGCGCAGATGACTCTATGTGTGTGTATCTGCTTATGTGTCAGTGTGTTTTTGTGTTACCAAAGCCTCACATAAAAGTAGCCACATTGAATTCATAAATGTGTATATATTAATAATTAATTATATACTTGAAACACTGTAAAACTGTCTGACTCATTTTCAGAGGAGATCACAGAGGCTCACCCTTAGCCACTGCCCGCAGATGTCATCATTAGATTGTAAAACAATCTGACAAGTCATCACATCTTTCAAGACACAAAACAGCCCATTCACAAGAAAATGTAAATTATTTGCCTTTAAAATATAAAAATACTTGGAGAATAAATCTAAATTGTCATTAATAAGTCATATCCCAGAGGAGATGAAGTGGGAGTCGCCCCTTAGGTGACCACCAATGAAGGCATAAGGGTGTGAAGTAGATGGATTGTGGCAGATGACACCCATGACAAAGTACACTGTGAAGTGTAAATCTGTGTTTGTTGTCTTTATGATTGGTGACACTGTGGCTGTTTGTCAGCGGCTGCCATTACTGGCTGTCTCCACTCAGTGTTGTGCTGTGAGGCTGCTGCCACAGCCAGCAGCTACAGCTTCACTCAAAGTTAATAGTAATCTGCACTCACTAGGACAAACCGCAGAAACTGTGTGTGTGTGTGTGTCATGCCTCTCTGTCTGCCTTTCACGATGTATATGTATCCGTGGAAGCATGCCATGAGCGAGAAAAACAGCAGCTGAAAACTGGAGGTTTCCTTTGATGTATGTGTGAAATTAACACTCACTGTGTATTTATTTATGGCCTGAAAACTGGCAGTGATCAAGATTGTGCTGAGCTCTACGGGATAAAAGCACATCATAAACACACTGTGTGTGTTATAGCCCTGATTATAAAGCAGGGCTGCTTCCCAGTGGAATAAATGTGTGCACAACGGTTGGCTTGATAATATTCCTTCACAATTCAGTGCTAAGGGCATCATGTACACTATGCCACATGTGTCAGATACAGTCAGGATTTGTTTTCTTAGCAAGACACTCGAAATAAACAAGTGTTTTTAATGCAAACTGAGGAATGTTTTGTCAGCAAACAAAACAACCCAAAGTTGAGACATCTGACACACTGTCATAACAGGCAGTAAATTGGTGTAATTATTGCCTAGCATCTACAGTACCACAGTGACAGTCATAATGACATGGTTGTGTTTGCACACTTTGTGTAATTACACATCATTACGTAAACCACATTTTATTACAGTTGGTGGGGAACGTGACTGAGAGGTGGCCCTGAAATGACCTCTTTCATTTGCAGAACTTACAAAACCAATGACAAACTGGCTCACACACTTGACTGTTACCAGCAAAACCACACAAACACCTGTCCTGGCTGCCACTTTCACCGGCCTACACTCAATCCAACATGATATCACAACTGGCAACCCCAAGTTGATCCCAACCCAGTCATTACGGACTTGCTCTATGAAAGTGTCATGGCCTCTTTTTCCCTCCTCTCTCCCACAATTTTTCTATCTTGAACATCCCTCCGACCCCTCCTCACTGCTCTCTTTTATTTATCACATTTTCTGCCACACAAAGACCTTTCAGAAACGCAGAGAATCCCATCAGTCAGTAACACAGCGTGGCCGCTGGCCACACAGGAAGCTTTTGATTCCTGCTGGAATGTCCTGAGCTTTGGAAAACTGTCAAACTCAGTCGACACAATGTTGCTGTTAAAGCACAAAAGCTCAGCTTAAATCAATCCAGCACGCAAGGCCATTGCTGAAAACTTCATTATGTTTATGTAGTGTGGTTGAGCCTGATGGTGAGTCAGTGGTTGAGCCTGAGTTTAAAGTCAGTTACACTCTATAAAGTATATTGCAAGAATGAAAATTGATGAAAACTTTGCTCACTGAATTTAGGTCCAGGCTGGTCTGCACCCACTCCTTGGCATCATTATATTCTTCTATCAATCCCATAATATACAGCGTGTCCAGTGAGTCAATGATGGAGGCTCCTCTCAGGCCACCTGCAAAATGCATTGAGACAAAGACATGTCAGTTAGGAGAAACATTTCAAACTTTTTGTGTGTTTGTTTGTTTTTAAAGAACTTGCGGTGAAAAATAAGGTTACTATATAACTAAACTGCAATCTTGGTTAAATTTTGAGGGGAAATGTATTTTCTCCCAGATTACATTTGTGACATACATGTTTCAAATCAACATATCATAATAACCGATCTTATATTAGATGGGGCTTGATTGTGACTTGTCACTAAAGTAACCCGGAAAATGGAAAAGCTTCAAACTTGAATGGATGTATTTTAATCTAATGCATGATTTTTCATCATGAAGTGGCGTTGGTGCTGAAGACTGAGACAAAACATGACAAGAAGACATGAAGCCCAGTCTCCTGAGTGAAGGGTCTGTGTAGGACTAATGGCATCACCACACCTTCAATCACGAATGCTGGCTTTGTGGCAGACAAAGTTTTCTTTCTTTTTTTTTTCAAATGTAACTTGGATTTGAGTTTGACTGTGTAAGAGTGTATTTTTGTTGGAGACAGGATTGACATGCAACCAATGCAACAAATTGCAACCCACGAATTGTATGTTGCACAAGAGTTAATCAGTCACTGATATCACTCCAGTATGGTGACAGGAAATATCTTTCTTGTTTCAGCTACAACCTTTGACCTGGGAAAAGATTTTTGCAGTAGAAAGATTGTAACTTTGCAATCTATGCAGTACAGATCAAAGGACAGATTTAAGTAATTAGTTACTTTTACATTATACTATACATGTATACATGACTAATCTAACAGCATGTTGTGTAGAATGTGTAGTACAGTGCATGACATTGTTGCAAAACTATTTCAATCACTAATCCCTGAGGTAGTGAAGGAATCCACCCAGATGATGTTTCCTTTGTAATTTTTTAAGGACTTTTTAATAGGGATTTATAAAAGTAAAGAAAATAATAAGTAAAGTGAATAACAGACAAAAAACTTCTTTCTTGGCTGTTACATAAGTTGCCTTCTTAGAAGGCAGATAAGTACTGAGATTTAACCCCAAAAACCTTTAATGTTGTGATTAGCAACTGTAACTTGACAGCATGTGTGATAAAAAAGTAAAAATATTAAAGTCCCTCGCATGCTGAGCTTCTGTAATTACTGCGGTGATGTTGAATGATAATACAAAAACTGCTTTGTGTGGCCCACATGAAAAGCATCTTCTCGCTGAGATTAAAAGCGTCCGCAAAAAAAGCATCAGTCACTGTAACATGAAAGTCAAGTCATTTAGGAATCAGCCACCGGAGGGGAAAAAAAGAACTGATACACTGATTATTGCAAACATTTAGCAGCTGCTCCTGGATTACACTGAGTCGATGAGTTCCCTTCGTTAAATCTCTGTGTAAATGTCACAAAGTGTAAAATCTGTCTCGTGTGTGTCTACAGTTATTGTGTACGTTTGAGTGCCTGTCTTTATGAATCTCATTTAAAGCTATTCATTTCTTTTCACAAACTTAAATGAGAAATGCTAAGGGGTGTTTATTCCATCCTGGTGGCCTTATGAAAGATCGCATGGCCTATTTTCCTCCTCAAATGGTGAAATATTATGCAAATGCAGCTGAACCTCTCGGAGACAGCTCGGCACAAAGGAAAAATAAACATTATCCTTAATGAATTACTGTAAAAGAGTTCAAGGGCAAATTATGGTTTGGAAGTTTAATAACCAGAAACTGTGACTAAATAGACTGTGAATCGAGGTGCTGGAGGGCTCACGTTGTAGATTACTGGAGGGGGGGATGCAATAGTGTGGAAGCTGACCTGGTTAAATGTGAGAGGTGATGAAAAACCTTTATGTTAACCTCTGAGAACAACTTAGCCTACAGTGGATGGTTGGATTGATCTGATGCAACCATTCAGCAACCTGGCACATCAAAGACTTCGATTTTTGTCAAGAATTATTTTTAAAACCTCCCTGAATATGCAAATCGTAACCATACCTTTGGGCGACAAAAAACACAAATCTGGAAAAATTTACAAGTCTCATACAACTTCTCCTGCACTCTGCTGTCTTAATTGTTTAAATATTGTTTTGTTTTAAGCTGCTATACTGTCAGTTTTGTATTTACTATGGATCGAATGGCTATGTGATAATCAAAACATTATCACATATTCTGTAATTTTCCTCTGCTCTATTGAGCATTTCAGCAACATTAAACTCACTGTTATAGCCTGATAACTTCACTGTGTGTTTCAACCTCACTGCTTTTATAGGCAGTTAGGTTTTTTGGGAAAAAGCAAAACTCTGAAATCTGATTGTACACCATATAACCAGCAGACAGATGGGTTTAGTGATTTGCTTGGTTTACACTTTCGCACCCAGAGTCTTTCCCTCAGGACAGACGACTCCAAATAAATGGTAATATTGTTGCTCTACGCCAATCAGCCACAACATTATGACCACTGACAGGTAAAGTGAATAACATTGATCATACTGATACTATTTGGTGCTCTGCTGGAAAACCTTGGATTTTGCCATCCGTGTTGATGAGACTTAGACACCCAAATAAACATTGTCCCAGAACAAGCACACTCTCTCATGCAAATGTCACTGGCCTACCCCCACAGGAAAATGCACCCCACCACATGGCAAAGACATCAAACAATCAGGAACATCTTGAGGAACATGACAATGGCCCAAGATGTTGATCTGACCTCCAAACTTCCTAGACCCCATTCTGATTCTGATTTCTGATGAAAAATAGAGCTCATGCAGTAAAAACTGTAGGCATAAGATTGGTTCTTTAAACGGGATACCCTGAGTCAAAGTGGCAGAATTGGTCCTGGAAGAGAAACAGTTGGCTTTTTGCATCCCTAGTTGTGAGGGAATTACACGCATCAAAAAACACAACTTCTCAACCACTTGTGTCTCATTTTCTGCCTCTCAGAACCACTGCCAGAACATTTATATCTTTGGTAGGAAAAAACACTACAAGATTTGATTTTATTCTTGCTATCACGCAGTCTGAAGATCACTCTGTCACCTCCAGCTGGTTCTGAGTGCAGAAGTGTATTACAGCCTTAGAAAGTAACTCTTATGGGTAGTTCTCTGATCTGGTGTACTGTAATTTTCTTCAATTTTTGCTAGAAGATCCCCATTATGTTGGTAGGAGATGTGTCTCCCTTCTCTTTAGGACTCAGTGTAATTTCTTACTTTTCTGCTAAACGTAAAGATGTGCAATTTTAAGCTGACATTTAATCTAGTGAGGGCAGTTACTTTTATAGCTAACAGATGATATTATATTACCTCTACACAAGTATGTCTTCGGGGACTCCCTGTTAAGTTTCAAAATTGATTTTCAAATATTACAGATAATACTCAGGTATGGCTTCAAGCTACAACCTCAAACGAGAGCTGCTCCCTGGCTGCAATAACATTTTAAATCAGTTTTAAACACTAATTTTTATTGACTTTTACTTAGTGTCTTTTTTCAAAATCTTTTTTCTTCTATTTAATTTCTTTTTTATTTTATATCAATACTTGTTATATTCAGTTTTATTGTCCTCCTCTGTGATGTCAAGTGTTATACTTTCACTGTGTTTATCAAAGCACAAAGTAAATAAATGCTAATAGAATAAAGTTTCTCATCATTGTAACGTAATAGCACATCGGCTTGGATCGCCACCCAGTTTGGGCTGGTTGCAGAGAGAAGGTTGAGGAAGGTTGAGACGGATTCCCAGAGGAGGGCTTATCTAATTCTTCTAGAAACAACACCTCCGCTGTCTGCCACCACCAAAACAGCAACACACACGCTCCCACGTACTGTGCAGGCATTTGCAGGCGCATACACAAATGCAGACGAATACATTTCGTGCACACGTGTAGACACAAAGCACCACACCATCACACACTCTTCTGTCACTACAAAACTCCAAAGGGAAATGATGACAAATTCACTTAAAGTCCCCATGTAATAAAAGTCACCACGGGGAAATTGGATCTCGGTCCGATGATTTATGGTCACCATGTCGGAGGAATATCTGCACATATGCCGCACACCCACACACACTTATATAAAGCACGAGTACTTATTAACTAAAGAGGAATGAGTCGACACTGCAGTACATCATGGAGTCAAATGTTTTTTCACAAGTAATTACACTGTGATCCCCCCAGTTCAATAAAGTCTATTTGTCAACAGACTTAGAGTCCGACCACACAGGGCTGTAGTTCTGCTCCATCATCAAGCAACCACGTTAGAAATGTTTACAACTGAACAACCACAGTTGAAGATAGAGGTGAACGTTTTTCATATGTTTAATATGAGGATAACAGTATACATACATTTTCTCTGCAGGAAGACATACAAGGGTATTTCAAAACGTTCTCTGCCTCACCTGCAAACAAGGAGCGTAATTCCCATTTTGGGTTATACCCGAATACTATAAAGCCTTATACCACTGTCCACAAAAACTCAAATGTTTAAAGCAATCGAAGAAAATAGGAGAGGAAAGCTTCAGCATGACTGCTGTTGCTCCAAGACAATGCGTCTGTCCCCATAGTACAGGTGGCAGAAGCAGCCAAATGTGGCTTTGAACTGTTGCCTCATGAACCTTACTCACCCGAACTGGCACCATCTGACTTCTGTTTCCCAAACTGAAATTCTACTCCTGTGGTCGCCATTTTCAGAAGATGTTGAAGTCATCTCTGCTGTTGAGGAGTATCTGGAGGCTCAAAATGTGACCTTACACGAAGGGATAGTGAAGCTTGAACATTGGTGGACTGAGTGCATTAAAGTTAAAAGAGACTGTGTTGAAAAATAATGCAAGGGTTAGGGTTTCTCCTGTGGTGTTTTCTGGTGAGGCTGAGAACTTTTCAAAGTAACTTTGAAGTGCTGATCTTAGTTGTTCGTATTAAAAGTGACAGAAATAGTTGTTTGAGGAATAAAACAACAGAGACAGGAGATTAAACAAAGTTCAAAAACCAATCCCAGCAAGCAATGATTGTGAATGTCAGATTGTCAGTTTACACAGATTCTGGAAAGAGGTGCCTTCCAAAGCTATTCGACTGCCGGCAAGCTGTTCTGATGAAATAAACTGGAAACTTAGACAGAACCTTGGAGAAGCCATAAGAATAAAGCCACCTGCCAAATATTGTGTAGGTTCTCCTCATGCCGCCAAAACAGCTTTTGGCAGCATCATCGGGGTCAAACCTTTAGTGGTGTCCTTTGGGTCTTATGGATGCTTCGATGCTTGATTGAATTGAGATCTGGGAAATTTGTAGCCCCAGTCAACACCTTAGGACTTGTTTGAGAAACACAACAAAGAGCCCGAGCAGTTTTTGTGGAGTGGTTTGACACATTGCTCTGTTGGTGGGAGGCTGCTGCGGTTGGGAAGTGCTGTTGCCATGATGTGGTTGGTCTTTAGTAATGTTTAGTTGGGTGACGTGAGTCAAAGTCACAGCCACACGAATGTCAGGACCCAAGGTTTCCCAGTAAAACATTGCACTGTAACAAGATGATCAATGTTATTCACTTTACCTGGCAGTGGTTTTAATGTAGTGACCGACCGGTTGTAATTTCCTCTGGGACCTGTGTGTTCCAGAGCCTTAATAACAGCTTTAGTTTTGAACCGTTGTCCTTATTTAGTTTGATAAATATCTTGATTATTGACACGGTGGTTGCATCCTGTTCTTTGTCCCAGATTGTATATTGTTGAGTTGCTGTTGAGATCAAGTGGCATTTTGTGTCTGTTTTATTGAATTGGGTCATAGTCTTCAGTGTAGTTATAATACTCATGCTCTGAGGAAGGCCTCTGGCTGAAATGCGTCAGCAATGATATTTAAATAAAATATGAAGCTGCACTGCTTTGATGGTGTGTCATGCTTTTCTTCTTTTGTAGTGGCTTTGGTAAACTCTGAGACACTGCAGCTCCAGAAACACGAAGATTTCTGTTAAAGATATTGACATGACAGATTATCACAGTGCTCTGATTCCACCAGGAAATGCCTAAAAAGGGAGATTTTCAGCTTTAATAAAATAGAAGTGAATGATAAATTGTGCACAGTAACCTCTCTGTGTCTATTCTCTCTTTGTCTCTGACCTCTCCCCAGGTTGCAGAGCAGCTAATGACTATTGCCTATGAGAGTGGAGTCAACTTGTTCGACACAGCTGAGGTCTACGCAGGCGGCAGGTGGGTGTCATGTTTGTGTGCAGTTTAGTCGAGCTCACGACAGCCTGTCCATGTTTTTAGTGTGATCAGATGCCGAAGTCCGGCTCTACTGTGGGTTTTTATCATTCATGTTTAGCCTAAAGGTGTCATACAGGCCGATTACAACTTGCTCTACATGTTTAGTGAACAGATCTGTCATGCAACTTATAAATATTCATTACTGTAGTTGATGTTTAAACACAAGATATGTACAGTATGCCACAACATGGGCATTACATGCTCTGTATTTGAACCTAGATGAGGTGATGACTGTCATTAATCCTTGTTACTGCATCCCTGTATATTGTTGAAATATGAAGAGAATCATGCAAAAGTTCAGGTTGATATGTCAGACTATTGGATTGTTTCAGATTTTCTTGTCCCACCTGCTGGTAGCTAATCAAACAGAAACACATGTCAATAAAATAGACCTCCAAATGTCATACAAATATCAGGGAATGACTGTAGAATAGCGGTCCCCAAAATTTTTTGCGCTACGGACCGCTTACATGTAAGACAATATTTTCACAGACCGGGCTTTAAGGGGTGGGGACAAATATAACAAAATAAAATGCTTGTGCTTGTCGCCACATATTATGCAGAGTGGGCTCGGCGCATGAGAATCACCTGTAGCAATAAACCCATATTTTGAGTAGGACTCTTGATATTGTCTATTAAATGCAGCTTTCTTTTTCTTGGAAGTCATTGGCTCTTCTTCTTCCGTCTCCTCATTGGGCCTTTTCCCCCTCCAAAGACGTTTGTTTTTTATTCATGTTTGCTAGCTTGTGGGCTTAATTTTTGAGGTACATATCATGTGACCAAGACGAGCATCTTGACATGTGTCAAGAGGCACAGACGCACAGGCTGATGAATCCGGTCATTTTTCCAAAATAAAACATCTTTCAGACTGATAATCAATAAAATATTTTTATATTCACTCTTTCTGTGCGGCCCGGTACCAAATGATCCACGGACCGGCACCAGTCCATGGCCCGGTGGTTGGTGACCGCTGCTGCAGAACACATTTGCAGCCTAAAATAGTTCCACCAGTTTCAATTTAGGAAAAGCAGAGTGCCAGAGTGACAGTTTAAACCAGGGGTGCCCAATCCTGGTCCTCGAGGGCCACTATCCTGCATGTATTAGATGCTTCCCTCTACCAACACACCTGATTCAAATGATCAGGATCGTTATCAGGCGTCTGCAGGGCTTGATGATGAGCTGAACATGCAGGATAGTAGCCCTCGAGGACCAGGATTGGGCACCCCTGGCTTAAACAATCCATTTGGACCACTAAGGAACTGTTTCCTTTACCTCTAACAATGTCAATGCTTCAAGAATATACAGTAAAAAAAAAAAAAATCGTTCTGCAATACAAAACCACTCCAACATATTTGCAGGAATCATTCTAACGAGTTTTCGAAGACCTTTTCATTGCATCATTTAACTGCCATTCACGAACAAACTGGTTTGCACTGAGGCCCATTTAGTTTGGTGACAATGAATCACTTCGATATTATAGAGGAAATGTTTACGATTTCAAACTGCAATTTAATAACCCCGCCTCATTTGTGTTGCCTTGCAGGGCCGAAATCATTTTAGGAAACATTATCAAGAAGAAATGCTGGAGGTAATGGTGACATTAATGTGTGTGATTGCTTCATCAATTGTGTGTGAGAGAGAAAAATGTAGGCCGGTGTGTGTATGTTGCAATAGAAGTGTGTGTGTGTGTGTGTGCGTGTGTGTGTGTGTGTGTGTGAGGCATGTACGAAAAAGACAAAGGTGGTG
>OMNN01027888.1:0-74228 GCA_900302755.1 Chromis chromis
GGTTTTCGTGTAAATGAGAGGCCAAACAGTGTGGAAATATCTGCATTTTCCCTTTGTGTAAATGGGGTCTTAGAAATGTGAGACATGTGGGAACATAGGGCTGTGGGACCATTGGGTTGTGGGAACATAGGGCTGACCCCAAATATTCTATCAACCACTTTTCTCATTGCTATTGATAAGGTGTCTATCCCTGGCACATATCACTATCGTTTTATTTCCCTGACCTAATTTATCATCTTGGTTTTTAGCTCTAAATGAAAACCTGATGCCACAGGAACTTGCAAAAGATCCAGCTGTATGCAAACCCCCACTAACATGCCTGATTGACGGTAGTTTTGATTCCCTATGCTGCAGTCAGCAGCCTCTTTAATGCTCTATATTATAACATAAACAAGCTACCTCTGCTCTGATCAGAGAAATATGAATATTAACGGAGGAGGAAATTATGTCATCCAGGAAATCACATCTTGAATATTGCAAATTTGGTAAGACTAAGCCGTGGCTTTCACCATGACCTGATCTCAGTAAGATGTAGTACATACATACATTCTTAAGAAAAAAGATTTCACCCAGCAACTTGAAAGGTCATCTAATTAAGATGAAGCAAGCAGTAGCCAGCAGGTTCTCCCACGAAAAAAGGGATTTAAAAAGGAATGCCTTGACTGCAGAGAAAATAATAATTAAAAGAGAAATACAGAACATGAAGGGCTAATGAGAAAAAGTCCAGAAACTGTGTGAACAGAGAAGACAGATCCGCTCATGGCAACAACAGAAAAACCACATCAGGTATGATGACGATGCCAGGACTGACTCAGCCCTGACTTTGTGCTTGTAATGACCACATTTGAGCAACAACATAAATACAAGGCCATGTTTGAAAAAGCAGACACATTGTTTGACAGCACTGACTCGTCACCCAAATGTGTGACTCCTGAAGCTTTGAATAATCAATCAAAGTGTTTTCATCTGTTTATAAATTAAGCAATTCTCCTTTCATATAATTCACATTTTCCTTGCATCACTCAAGATGAGCAATGCATGCGTGAATGTGATTGTGAAATGTGTGTGTGTGTGTGTGTGTGTGTGTGTGTGCTGCGCAGCTGTTTGGCAGAGCCTGTCTGTGTGGTTTCTACGTGTCTTACAGCTACATAAAAAGTTTTTACATTACTATGAATTTGCATTTGTGTGTGCTGCCAGTTGTTTTGAGCCTCTCTGTTTATCTGTGTGTGTCTGCCTTAGAGCAGTCTGTCGTATATACTTCAGTGAGCTTGTCTTAATGCGTGCATCTGTATATCTGAGTGTGTGTACAGTTTGTGCTGTGTGTGTTTTGTGCCTAAACATCCTCTGTGTGTGTTTGTGTTTAAGGCCAAAGATAGAGGAGAGCAGGAGTCTCATGACTGCAGAAGCAGAGCAGCAGTCTGATATCAGCTCCTGTTGACTGTGATTACAACCAGGCAGAGAGGGAGAGAAAAAAAAAAGAAAATCATGAAAAGAAAAAGAGAGCGAGTGACTAAGTGAAAGCACAACAAGACAGAAGGGAGTGAAACTCAACAAAAAGACATTCTGGGAACGAGTGTGTGAGATTCAAGAGAAAACAAAAGCATGAGTGTCATCAACAATGTGTGAAAAAAGATGTGTAAAAGAGGAGAGAGAAAAAAAGACAAATAAGACTGAATCAATCTAACGCTTACACACATTTAAGTAACTGTCACCTCACTGCAGTAATCGGATTTCTTTCATGTCATGTATATAAGAAACCTGGCTTTTGTAATTGGGGTAGGTGATTAGAATAACCTGATTACCAGCTATATTTCTCTTGGAGAACTCAGGCAGAACACGAATCACCGTGACAGTGAAACGGCGGGATGAAAGGCAAGATCATTAAATGTAGCAATGAATCCTAGTTTGAAAATAATTTGGTTCCAAGTCTGAGTAAAATTGAAAAGAACACAAAGAAAGTCGGTTTTAAAGTCACCTATTTGTAAAATTCATGCTGTGAAGACAAGCTGTGCTCTCTCTCTACAGAGCTTCTCTTCTCACTGTGCCATCAGTCCAAATGCTCCAACACATACACAGAAGAAAACAATAAATCAAGACGGTGCAGAAATGAGTCTGGGGATATGGGAGGAATCTGATTACTGACCTGCAGCAAGCATATATGTTTGTTTTTTAACAGCTGGATACCCTAACCTACAATGACCGATACGTATTTCACATGGAAATTCTAAATACAGCCGCAAGCAGCAGTTTGCAGGGTCAACACTCTTTGTGCTCAAAGCCTGCAGCACCAAGCATGGCAAAGCCTTCACTTCAGCTGCCTTATAGCTCTTTTCACACAGGCGATACATAACATTGCTGCTTAATCAATCTGTTAAAGTGACAGCACTCTGTCATTTAGACATACACTGTTCCTTCATCCAGACACACCCATGACAGTGATGGAGAGAGCCAGTACATGTGTGATTCCTTCTCTAAATCACTCCAAAACAAGTGTGAGTAAGTTATAATATTGTGTGTGCCTAACCGTTTATGTGAATGCATGATACAGAAATGTTACTAGGTCTGACCTAGTGAAATTACTGTTGTGACTTTTACAGAACAGGACATCTGACATGTTCAGATGCCGTCAGATGAAGGGAAATGGGTTTAATTCTATTTAAAGACAGACTGACACCAATCAGATACTAGTTCCATCATTTCATCAGTAAGAGACAAACTCTAAATCAAACAAAGTGTAAATGTAGAAAATAACCTCTTATCTTGTCTACTACTGACAAACAGATTAACTGGTCATTCAATTGGCCCAATTAATCGGGCCAATTGAATTCCTTTTTGGGAAAATCGGCATCTACTGAGTGATTATTGGCTCAGCATTGGCCAATCACCAGGGCGCAGTAAACAGTGTCTTTATTATTGTGTTGGTCCGCAGCTAGCTACTGAAGCTACATCAATGGATCATTTTCCATGGTGCAGAGCCACACTTTCAGTTGAGTAAGCCTGCCCTCCAATGCCGCAACAAGACTGCATTCATTACAAACATCATTCTCGCTTAGAGAGGCTGAACAAGAACTCAACATGAAGAACATCTGAGCAGAATAGAAAAGTCGAAGCAGAGTGAGAGACAGAAACCACTGTTATCTGCTAAATTAGACATTAGATAACATGTTAAGTGTAAGATTGGGTGATGCTCGGGTAAAGCAAGATTAAAATTAGCTGCTGCACAGACATCATCAGACATCAACACGTTTACCAGACTAGTGGTAGAAAATTATGCTATCTGCTGATAAATTCTGTTGTTACATTAACACTTTTTTTTTTATATTTGTTTGTTTTTTCTACAGTGTTTAGTGCACAGCATACAGAAATTCAAATGTGCTTAAGCCAACACACACAGTGCTCATTTAAGTTCAGCAATTTTCTGTCTCATTTGTTAAATTTCTGTATTTTATCTGAAGCAAGACACAAACTAACAAACAACAACATGATTTCTGCATTATATATTGGCGTCGGCTATTAAATAACCCAAATCAGCTCACTACTATTGTCTACCATTGGTCTTTAATGTTTAAAAAAAATCTACTTTAGTGCTGCTTAATATTTTCCTCCAAAAGAATTTGAAAGGTAAATACTTGTGCGTGATACATTTTTAAAAAGGATTATGAAACAGAAAGTACTATTAAGATGCACAGCCATGTTTTGCTCCCTTTCAGATGCAACTGATTCAGGTTGGATGTTTTATTTGATTTATTGTTTACCTCAAGTATTCAGTATATTTAAGATGGGGATTGGAAAATTATGGCAAAATACCAAAAACACAGAGAAGCTATTGTAGGCTATCGCCCCATTTTATGAGATGAATGCAAACTTTAAGCATATTTCTTAACCAGTACTTGACCATGTTATCAATCAACAATCGATCAACGTTAAAGTAAATGAAGTACAGTGGTTGTTTTTCCATGTGCTGATAAAGCTTTTCCAATGCACAGATATTCACCTCAAATTCAGCTCGTCATTATCAAAACAGAAATGTTGTCCTGATAAACTTGGACTTGTTTTCTACATAAGAACACTGGTCCGGAAGCCATTGAGCACATTTACTGAAGTCTCTGTCATGCTGGCCCATCTCTAGCTAAACCCCTACTTTGCTCTCAGCCACACAAACACCAAAAACCATCCACAACAATCAAAATTTAAGCACAACACGACTGAAATAACAATCACTACACTACTCATAAACAACTTGGATTTGACCATTAACATTACCATGGTCCTTTGTGATTGCACACAACTGCCTGTAGGCCAAGTAATCACCCCCTCTGGTTGCTACAGTGTTAAACCCAACAAACAAGCTGGAATCTTCCATCTCATTATATAATAAGAGGCTCTACATGGTGGTGCAACCAGGTACTTAATTACTATACAGTACATTCTCTGACATGCAAAAACAATATTCACTACCACCCCTACTCATGCCTCAATTAGGTGGTAGCATGATGAATCTAAGTAGCTTCTAAAAACTGGGTAAGGTGCATACAACATGTGCAATCAACAATATGCTGGCCTAGATACTGGACTAGTCCCAGACAGCTGCTAAGCCTTATTGTTTAGGTTAGCTAAGTATGGTTGAATTTCTCTTATTAAACGGCAGCCCTACCTCAATGAAAATGTTTTATTAATGCACTTAAAATACAGGTGTAAAAGAATCTTTGGTAAAGATTTTGAAGGTGTAATGAGTAGTTGTAAAAGTGAGCCTTAAGGAGTTCATTTACAGCTTTCAAACTGAAACAATGAGCTGCAAGATACTGGAACACTCCACAGCACTGAGAATTGGGTAATTTTCTGTGGGTTTGTAACTATGAGCATCTTTCATATTACACATGATTGCTTTTTGCCACTTGAAAATCCAACTTGTGCATTGACTGCCACCATTTAGTTTGCACTTAAAACGCTGTTCTCAATGCTTGAGTGACTAAAATTTCCAGGTTCTGTGTGATTCTTGTCCAGAACTTCCTACATGTCGCCCAATCTCCTACGTAACCTGATTTCTCTGAGCAATTTTGTATGCATGTAAGTGAAAGGAGGAAAATGATGTGAGACAAAAAAAAAAAAAACAGCACGTGAAGAAAAGCAGTGAGAGAGAAAGAAGAAAAAACATTGTAAAGATATTTACAGAGGTGGAAACACAGAGGGAAAGAGATAAGGAAGAGAAAGAACTGAGGGAGAGCAAGGGAACAGAAGGAATGAAGAAAAAAGAAAAGGAGCATGCTGGAGATGGAAGCAGGGAAAAGGGGAACAAGATCAAATAAAGGAGAGACAGCAGGGGAAAAGAAGAAGTGAGAAAGGGAAGCAGAGGCTTGGTTGACACATAAAACAAAGATGAGACAACTAAAGAGAGGGAGAGAGGGAGAGAGGCATTTGTGGAGAAGAGGCTGTTGCTGGAAAATGTAGATAGACACCTCGGAGAGAGAAAAGAAAGAAGCGAAAGGGATTCAGCGTGTGGAGGGGCCAGAGAGGAGGAGGAGGAGGAGGAGGAAGACGGAGGAGGTGGAGGGAAGGGAAGAGCTAAAGAGGAGGGGAGGGGACGAAAGAGGCAAGGGAGGACCAGTGCGAGGAGAGAGAGAGGGGAGAGAGGCTGATACGGAGGTCCACAGACAGCAGCGGCGTGCAGAGTGCAGCATGCAGACTGGCCATTGACGCTGCTGTTGGATTGAACACACATGCACAGACACACACACCCCTGAGGAGTGTATGAGACATGCCCAGGCTGCTGTCCATGGACACACACACACTGGCAGGGCACCAGAGAGGAAATACAGCAAACCCCCGAGCCTGAGGAGCTATGGAGAGCAGCATGTTCTTTGGTGAGTTGGTATTTATGTGTGTGTTTACATCCATAATCTCATCCTCCATGTGTGTGTGTGTGTGTGTGTGTGTGTCTGTGCAAAGTCCCCTAATCTAAATGTATGTGATCTTACTTCTCGTTCTGGATACTAAAAGCATGAGCGGCACAAGCACTGGTTTCCATTAAAGGAAAAGAGCGTGAAGTTACACACCTAGGAGAGCTCATTTTTTATGTATGTGTGTGCACTGCATGTGCTTTATCACAGTCAAATGCAGAGTAGAAGTGCACATTCTCCCCCATCTCCTAAATGTAAATGTGTTCCAGCCTGTCTGTTACTTGTTCTGGAAAGTAAAAAAAAAAGAAAAAGATGGAACTGGTTGCTGAAAGCGTGAAGTTGCTCACTGAGGGCTCCTAAAAATGTTGAATGAACCTGCTCACCAGGTAAACTCCTTCCTAAAGCCCGCGTGGTGCTTTATTGGACTTAATCCCAGGTGGCTGAGAATTCAGAGATTTGGATTTGATTGTGGTTGTTTAACCAGCTGACTGTCTGTTGGAATCCAAACAAGATTGGAGTTGCCAGCTTTGAGAGCCACTTGATATTCTATGTAGGATATTTAGAGGAGTCGAATGAAGGCCCCCTTCCATTAGTTTTTACAGAAGAGACTGGAGAAGGCTTTGGAAGACTTAATGCGTGAGCAGCTTCTAGTCAAGTGCTCTTCTCACGGCTGGCTTACAGTCACATCGGAGGAATAATTACACAGGGATCCAGAGTTCTAAAGGGGTGATTTGTTAAATGAAAGACTCTTTTTTTTTTATCCCAGGGATTAAAGCGATCTGAAGTTACAGACCGTGGCTTGTAAGAGCGAGAAGGATTTTCTCTTGTTATGCCATACACAGAGGAGGAGGGGGGGGAGGAAGGAAAAAGGAGCTGGGAGCTTATAAATGAATAAGCTGTCAGGTGCAGAGACAGCTTCAGCTCTTTGAGATCCACTGCCGGTGTCGGTCAGGTGTGAAACTGCTAGAAAGCAAAGAGAAAATAAAGGTGGCGCCGGTCTGGTTGGATGGATGGGTTCTGAGCTTGGGCCCGTTTAACCCAATATCATGAGAAGTGAAAGTGAAAAAGCTTTCCGGCCTTCAACCAAAGAACAGGTCAGATAGGTGTGTTTAACTGGGGACACTTGTCCTGCTGCATTTTGAGTAGCAAGAAGCGTCTTATCTTTACCGCTTGGAGTAAAACAAAACAAAAGAGGAGTAAAGGTCACTGTTTGCGTACAGGATGTGCATCGTTTTAGCATTTATGAATGCAGTCCTGAGTGCACCGCACACACAACATAGATGGTATCTCTTAAAAGATTAATAACGCTGTCTGTCCACCAGCTCTGCGCTGCTGCTGGTTAACTGGAACATGTTTTCTGTTAAAGTGATTTATATCAGGCAACGTATCAGACTCTTGACATTTTTGAAACAAGATACCAGAAGTGAGGAAAAAAATCTAAACAAACAGAACAAAAAGAGACATTGCCTGCACCAAAACCAGGCGGTAAATGAACTGTAACCGAGGAGGCTAATAGGTGTTGCGTGTGCGGTGCAATCATACAAGCTATTAGTGTTGTTGAGTCGAAGGCCTGGAGGAAATCTCTTCGGTGTGTCTGCTGTTTGCGGTCGTCGTTTAGCAGCACATAAACGTCTTTTTGGTTAACCTCAGATTACAGAGTGCATGGGAAGTGATTGTTGGAGCCGATTCAGAGACATCTGTGTTTATTAGTGAGCTACACTCATGACAGCAGAGAGAGAGCTACAGTATGCTAATGTGAAGGGGATGAAGGCAGCGCGTGTTGTGTAGCTCGAAGCCAAAATGTATGCCACACGCTGGCGAGATTTATGAAATTTCAGAAGAACACAGAGTTTATCCTGTAAAGGTTAACTGGAAAATCAGTGAAAGTATAGCTTTCATAAAATAAGAATGCTTTAAATCTGCACTTTGTGCTCACTTTGTTCATTTTAATGGGGGTGAAATGATTTTATCCTCATCGCTTAAAGGGAAATACTGATCTCACAGCATGTTAAGGGTCACGGAATACAATCAGCAAACTCAATGAAAACACAAAGGTGTTAATCACATCTGGACCGTCATCAGCATATGAATGAGTTTCAGTGGAATTCAGATTTATCTAATAATTGGATTTATATTTGCTGAGGGGAAACGGGCGGCTGTGCGATCTTTTTATTTTAAGGCTCCTTGGCTGCGCGGACTCTCAGCCACTCTGGACAGATCTTATCGGAGCAGCCGGCAGGTTCAGGACAGTAAGAGGAGGCAGAAGGTGGAGGAGAGCAGCACAAGATGATTAATTATTAATGCCAGTCGGCGTCCTCCAGACATCATTTTTACTCTCTCCCTCTCTCGACATACTGCCGCAGGAGTAAAAAAGCTCGAGCCCAGATACATGAATCCTTCAGGAAGGGCAATGCAGAGGACAGTCTGAAGCACACCACGATACAGTTACCATACATATCCTGTCCAATGAGCTGCTCTTAACATCTCATACTGTACGTGCTGCATCATTAAGAATGGTCTCAAAGAGAATGGGTAAACAAAGGCCAGTGGGTAAAAACTTTCATCAATCCTGATCTTTTTCAAATGTTTCCACAAGTTAGATCTCATCTCTGTTCTACATCATTACACTTCTGGGCAAAGTGGGCAAAAAAAGCATCTCCAAAAGCCTCAGGTTGAACGTGTGTCAACTGGTTTGAGCTTAATTTGGTTCATTATTAAAATAAACCCCTGAAGCATGATATCAGCTGGCATGATAAGGTTGTTAAAGCTGCAATATGTTAATGTTGCATTAACATATTGCATATTTCCAGCAGCTGCACAACAGCAGCGTTGCTTTGGTGTAATGACACAATGCAACCTGACAAGTTTAGAACAATATCACTCTTCTTTTAGCTCGGTGTTGGCCTCCACCAAATCCTGAGGGAAATATCTTCCTGTTTACCTGTTTTCAGCTATTCGGTCTGACATTTGGTGCTGCACAGGCAGGGTAGAGGGGACTCCTCAGAGCTTTTATATTTTGCAGAAAACAGCTGCCTGTTGTGGCTGGGAATGATGCTGATGAGACCAACTGAATCCAAACAAAAAAGTAGTGCCTGTAAAACCAAAACATCAAGCTGAAAGAAGCTAAAACTGCCACTGACCACTGACCTAAGAAAACAACAGCCCCTCTGAATTGCAAAACCTGTCCACAGGTTTCAAAGCATGTTATCTTTAAAAAAAAATCTCCAAAATTACACCATTTTTCAGCCAAAAAGGAGAAAGAACCATTACATTTTCTACTTTCTGAAGGTCCTTGGACCCTGTGTTTGTTGTTCCATTAGAAAAAGCATACAAACTATTCTGAGTGCACATGTTGCCTATTAGCTTACTGAGTGATTTGGGGAAAATATCTGATTGCGACAGTTTGGTTTGCAATATATTTTTTCAATAAGTTCAGCCTCAGTTAAATATTCACTGTGTTGTATATTTAAAACATGTGACGGAGGATTTCTACATGAGATGCCATTAAAAGTGCAACTGTCACACAAGGAGTTGTACAAGGAATTTGTAAATCTATGGATGCGACAGTGTAAACAGTGGATCAGGTGCACTAAAAAATGTATGAGCTTTGGCCATTAAATAATGAGGCTGGGCTGATGTCCGTGGAACCACTGGGTGGATACCATAAAATCTGTTTGAATTAAATCAAACTTAATTAGTCTCATTATTTAATAGCCACACCTTGTGTATCCTAAATTGCTGCCTTTGTGATTTGCTAATTGCATTGTTTAAAAACTTGATTTGAAAACAAATATCCATCGACCTAGTATCTCCTTTTTGCCAAAAGTCAAACCAACTATAATCACATCCCAAATTTAGATTTTATTTGAATATTTCCATCTAGTTGGTGTCAGGTTTGTTGTTTGAGAGGTGCAGGCAGAAAGTAAAGCTCTCTTTGCAGTTTTCTATGTGGCCTAAAATACTAATCTGTGGTAGAATTTTACATAGACAAACATTTCACAACCTCAACAACGCTCACATTGAGCCACTGGATACTTGGTGGAAGCTCACAGTGAGATGCTTCCCTTCACTATGTACACCAATCAGTCCTGGAGAGACTGAAAGGGTGCAATCCCGACACCTACCATGCCGTCTTACGCCACTTACCTTTAGCATTCTGTTTGTTTGGCTTTGACTTGTTGCGATTACTTTTATTTTCTTGGAGCCCAACAATGCTCCTGACAGAAAATCGGACTAAAAGACAAAAGTGCAAATTTGTCTTTTTGCGCGGTTGGCCTCTAACTCCCAGGCCGCTCAAACAGTCCTCATCTAGTTATTTTAATGACCACGACCCGCTGACCTTTCAGTGTGAAGCGACTCTCCTGAGCGACTCTTGATGCAAAGTAGATGAGAATGTCGGCGGCGGGCTCTCGGCCCACCTGGGTCCTGCACTCTACCAGCCGAGTCTAAATTTAGAAGCTGTCAGCATAACCCAAATATTAACATTTATGGCCCAACTCAGGTTAAATATTGACTCTTCCAAACAAAGTGATAATCCTGTGTGCCAGCTGACTTTTTCTGTGTATGTGTTGGAGCTCCGTGGAGTCAGTGTGGTGCTCAGGGGTTAAGGTTCAGTCTACCAGCCGTGCAGTCATTTTCCTGCTCTGCCTTATATTTTGCCCCCTTTGTTGGTGGTGACAGATGATCAGGCTTCACACCACTAAACCCCCCAGGCAGGAATGCGCTTATGTGTTTTGGCATGTTGCTGGATTGTTGCTTTACCTTTCACAGCAGGGGACAAAGAAAATCACTATTATCTTTTAACATCTCTAATAATCTCAGGTTTAGGAATGTGTGTGAATTTAGATGTTCAATCCAGTAAGCAGCCAACAGTTTTGCAGTATAGTTACTTGAGTGCATTTTTCTACTTCAGACTAAATTCTATGGTACTCTATTCCAATTTTTCATCACATTCCAGAGGGAAATATCTAACTTTTTTTTGCACCACTGATTTGACAGCTATTTTTCCTCAGAATTTTAGCCACAGAGGCAGCTTTTCTCCACAGTAATTATAGTAATATTGGTTGGCTGGTCTACGGTGGTCCAGACTGAAATATCTCAACAATACTTGAAAGTATTGGGGTCAAATTTTGCACAGAGGAAGAATCACAATGACTTCAGTGATCCTGGCTTTTCATTTTACACCATCATGACACTGACATTTGCCGTTTGGAGAGCATTATCTCAACTACAATCGGATCAGTCACCGTCAAATTTGGTTCAGACCAGGAGTCATGAAATGTAGCAACTTGCGCAGATCAGATGTCTCACAGGATTTCCCTAAAAGCTATCCTGCAGATCAGTCAGACAGCACAGATGACATCCAGGGTTTTTCCTGCACAGAGGAATTTCTGGCGCTCCTCCAGGAAGCTTTTAGGTGCCACCTAAAGAGATTTCAGCCAGAGCCAAAGGAAAATCAATTTTGCCAAAATGAGAATAACAAAAGTCTTTTTTTTAAATTCACTAAGGTTTTATTCACTCACATATAGTAGACAATTTTGTTTATCAAAAGGTCAGAAATTACATGAAAATTTAGAGATTTTTGTCAAGTAAAGTAAATCTGACTCATTGACTTTACTGTACGTGGAACAATCCTGCTGACTGTCATACATAGTCACCCGTCAAAGGGCTATTCGGAGCCAGTAAAACCCTGGCGAGGATAGACGGCTGCAATGTAGGGAGAGAAATAGGTCAGAAACTGACACAGAGACCTTATTTAGCTTCATAACTGAGTGTAAACTGCTCTGATATTTTTGCTTAAACAACATACATTCCATTTAATTTTTACTAAATGCTACTTAACAAGATGTAGGCCTGCATGAAATAAACTAGCTAAACTTTCACATTAAGTTTGCTGGCAACCCCAAGTTCAAGATAAACTATTGAGCCACAGACTGTGTATAAAAGATACATGTAATAAGTGAAGCCAATGCAGAATTGACTGTTTTTCCTAACACCCTGCAGGGGGAGACACTTCAGAAGCCCAATTATAAAGAAGCCCATGAGAAAAAGACTCTACTTTTCAGTTCATCTGTTAACTAAGAAAAAAAAAATCTAACACGTTTATGGTCAGAATCACTAATTTCAAGACTTTTTATAACATAGTGTAATGTTATTTTTTAAAAATTATGGTCCCATTTACAGACAATATAGCAAGTTGCAAATGTATCGCTGTGTACAGTGTCATCAAGTTCTCAGTCAGATCTGCCACTCACTTGTCACGTCAAGATATTAATGGCCAAATGCCAAACTTGAGCTTTCAAAACTTTATTCCACGAGCTACATTCATCTTTAATATTCAGTCTATGGTTTGAGCAGAATATCAGAGCAACTCCAATTACACCATTTCCAGGTAATGCAAGCTGGTTTGGCTATTTCCTGGCTGTAACGTCATTAACGTCTGTGCATGTTTTAATAGTGTAGAATGTAAATTAATCGTCTTTTAATGTAGTTATTAAAAAGGACTGGGATGAAAGAATGGGCCGTATATGTTCATTTATTCTGCTTAATATTCTCTCCTCATTTAATGGCAGTCTAACACTACCATTCTTGTATTTGATACCGATACGCAGGGTTGCAATTGTTATTCTTAATGTACAGTGAAATGATATCAATCACAGGCACTTAAAAGTTCTGTATAAATAACGGCTACTGACTATAATTTAATGCCCATTAATTGCTTTTAATTCAAATGCAGGCCCCTATGTGGAATTATTTTGCCTGTCAGTGTTGCTGATGTGCACACGCATGTGCATCCATGGCAACCCTGAACCCACAGAGACCCCTCCCCCCACATTACAAATCCTATTTTAACTCCTGGTTCAGATATTCATGTTGCCCTGAGGAGGAATTATATTAGCTTTGGTGATACCTTTACTTTCCTACTTGCGCCTACAGCAGTCCCAAATTTCAATTTGACCAACTTTGGTTCATTAACAGATATCTGCTAAGTGAATGCTGTTCCCATTTTAGCTTGAACTTAGTGCCCATCAATGTTAGCATGTTACCGCATTAAATGAAGATGGTGAACCTGGTAAACATCATACCTGTTAGACATCAGCATGTCAGGATGCTGATTTAGCTCAAAGCACCACATTTGTTATTGTGTCTCTTTGATGCCTTTACTGTGAAGCATTTGAAAAGTGGTACGTAAATTCCTATTTAACTTCTAATACTTCTAATATGTGAGGTGAAAATTACTGCATCTGTTAAACAGTAGACGATGCATCCAGGGGTGGAAAGAAACTAAATACATTTACTTACCTTTTTAGGCACTTTTCTTCCATTTTACTCTCCCTTCTTATACTAGTTTATGCTGCCTGACATTGTAGAGTGAGATAATATATGTATTTGATACAAAACATATGGTGAGAGTTATAAAATATGATTTAATGTCACACATTTAATTCCACAAGGTACATAAAGGAGTTCATAATGGCTTCATAAGACAACACTAAAATGCTGCTTACATTAATTAAGTAAAATTAAAAAAAACAAAAAAACAACAACAACTTTAAAACATGTCCAAAGATCTCATTCAAGTAAGTCTCATGACTTTTTTAAATGGTCCTAATGCTATTTGTGACTGCGTCAATCAAATAACAAGACTTGATTGTGAGTTCTCCTTTACTGGTGGAACAAATCAGCTTCGTGTGATGTAGGAAAAAGTCCCAGACTTCTGCCATGGTGGCATGTCAGATTTAATCTCCTATCAATCAGCAAACCAAACATGACCCTATCAAACAAATTCACATTTCAGTTTGTCACTCTTCATCCCGCTGCAGACTAATCCGGCACATCAGGCCTGGTGTGTTTGAACGGCCTGTTTTGACTGTCGGGTTGATGAATGGTGGATTTGGCTGGGAGCGAGGTGAGGCGAGCCTGAGGGCTGACGTCAGGCCTGCATGTCGAGAGATGGCACGGTTGGATGATCTCTCCAGAAGGACATGCTTTGTTAAAGTTGGGACTAGGACGTGCCTCCACATGAGAGACGGCATGTGTTCTTTTTCCAACAGATGGCAGCGCTCCGGCGACTGGAGGGAGAAGACAGAAGACAGAGCGAGAGAAGGGGGGACAGTCTGTGGTTTTTCCCACTTCTTTATGACTTTTGCTTTTTATTTACCCTTAACCACTGGCTGGGGACCGAAACGTGGCAAACCTTGTTTTTATTTGTCTCAAGACGGTGGTTTGATACTGTATCTGCCAGCTCTTTAGAGCCACGCTGGCCTGGAGTTCCACTGTTGTTAAATGTGCAGCGATAAAAAAAAAAAAATCATCCCTCTGGTTCTCATTATAGCTTTGCGAAATAGCTTCTTTAATTACTAATGTTTTGGAAGGCTGTGACAGTTTTCTCTGGCCTTTTTTTTCCTCGATTCCGCTGTTGAAATCAGCCCTGTGCTGTTTCCAATTGGTGGTTTAAAGGCACTCTGCTGGCGTGGCGCACTCACATGACAATAAAAGTGAAGTATTTACTTTTGTTTTTCCTAGAGATGTGTGGGCCAGGCCTCTCTTGCTATTGAATCATCTCAGAGGACACACTGTGCTTGCTGCAGTCATTCTCCACGTCGGCTATTTGTGGTGACAATTTCAGAATGAGAACATCTGTTTCAGAGAGATAAACATCATCGTAGCATCACACTGTGGTCATCTGCATGTAGAGCTTGTTTTCTGCGGACAGAACGGATCTGATCGTGATTACAAGAAGAAATTGAATTCAGTGAATTCACAAGCCTGCACCCGCTGAATGACAATTCACAGTAATGGAGGCTATTCTCTGGACCGTGATGGTGGTGGAAGTGTTGAAATACTACATAAGTGTAAATAACTGCAGACTGCAAAAAAACTAAAAAATTGTACGAGTAATACAGAAAATAAACACCCATTAGTGTGGATTCTAGTGTGATCACCATGTCTGGTGTACGTTACACTGACAATCAAAATGCTAAAAACTAGAATGAAATTGATTGAAAATGTATTAAAATCATAACATTTTTGAATTTAAATTATATCAGAATTACAACAACAACAGTGAAAACTTCATTTATCTTTAATGTTCAGTCTTGACCTCAGGTTCAGTTTGTGTTCCAAAATAATACACTGATGGGCTTTTTGGACCTTGATGGATTTAAAGCTGCAAAAATCCCTTTACAAAAAACACTGGATGTAAAACAAAGAAAACAGACACAGTGAATGATCTTTGTAATAGATGATAAAAATGAATTCCGAAATGCAATAAAATGCTAAACTTGGTCTCATTATCTATAGAATCCTTTATTTATTTGTAGTTTTATTCTGGATTTTGACCAAAGTGCAAACTGCAGGGGAGTAAGGGAGAACGTGGCTCCTTTAATAAGACATGAGGCCCCTTGAGCTCTTTTTCAAACATGATTTGTGGAGTTTTTGTGGAGTGTCCTCTAAAATATAGACAGCATGCTATTTTTGCATTTGTATTTTTCTGTATCTTCATCTTAATGAGTCATGTGCAAAGTTTGGCTGTTATCGAAGTTTGATTCATGCATGAGGGTGATTAATCACTTATTCATTTTAATAAAGATGCTGACATGCTGCTGTTCTTGCCATCATCATCGAAGCATGACTGCTCACTATCATAAACTTCACTCACTTTCGCTCAAAGATCTGAAAAAACCCCACAACTTTCATGATGCCAACTGCTGTAAAACAAAACAGAACAAGCCTAAGCCTCACAGTGCTGAAAGCAGGCACTGGCCCTATTTTTTCCTGTTTTATTATTAATCATACTCTTCCTGATTTGTATAATGGCAAGTAAAAGCTTTACAAATGTTGGATCTGTTATTTTTGACCATGAAAAAGAAAAAAAATGAAGCTCTCTGAATGTCACGGTGTGGTTTGATTGCTGCTTTTGACCACATCTTGCAGTCTTCATTGCTGAGATGTGTTTAAAAGGTTCAAAACATATTGTCAGCTGACCTTGAGTTGAAATAGTTTTATCTCAAACATCGGAGCGTTAAAGCATTGAAGTCCTCAAAGAGGAAATTAGATTATGATAAGTTTATAATAAAATAATGAAAAGCATTGCGGTAATATAAAGAAAAATGTCACTTTGAAATGATGGAAATCCCCCACGGGCCATGAGACTGAAGGTTTTTCCAGGTTTAAAACATTAAAATGACCTAAATTGGAGATTTTGGGGATTTCCATGCTATCAGATGAGTTACAAGCTACTTCACAAACTGCCAAAAATAGTTTTTACTCCTGACTTTAATTTAAATCTGCACCGAGAGCCCTGGAGCTGAAGTAAGGGATGTGGTGCCTCGGCAGCCTTGGCAACGCAGGTGCTGCATAACTCCATAGACTTACACAAATAAGATGCTAGGACGTTGAGTTACGCAGACTAAGCAAACGCACGCTGAAGGTTCATTTGTTTGTAAGCTGTGAGATTTTGGCTCAGGCATCTTTCCCTGCTGCTGTGTGCACTTCAACATGTTGCCTTCGCTCTCCCTCCTACAGGTAACACATGTCAAAATGGCCTAATGCCTGCCCTGGTTCGTCCCACCCTCCCTGCCGTCCAGACCTCACTGGGCATGAAGCAATTTCTCCCGATTCCACTGGATTCAGCCTCGGCGGTGAGCCTCTTCCCAGGATTCAACACAGTGAGTCTGAGCCTTATCTCTTTGTCTGTCACGTGATCCGCTCGCCGGCTCTCAGATGCCGTTTGACCCTCGCTAAGGTCACCTTGAAGGACACCTGCTGCGATCAGAGCCAGAGAGATGACTGTCTTTGTGTTTCCCTGCTGTTTTTCTTTACGCTGGAAACGTCCTACAGTCTCTCTGTTTCTAATAGAGATCTGTAATCTGCACATTTGTCATCATCTGCGTTTAAGCTGTTATTACCGCCTCAAAGCTACAATGCGGAGCTTTTAGTTTTGAGGCAGCGAGGTTCAGCCTTCCTGTTCATGCGTCTGTCTTATTATCAAATGCTCGCTCATACATAAAACATCTAATTAAGTGATTCTTTTAAAGCTTGAATGCAAGAGTTTGAAATGGAAGGAATGCGTTGGCTGGCGCTGACACTTCCCTTCAGATGAGTACATGTTTCTGTGGAGAAATGTACGTTTCATTATGCAAACCATAGGACAGAAACTATGCATGTCAAATATTTCAGTGTATTTCTGTTACCGAAGGCCTATATTTTCTCTTTTTAGTGATGCCAAAATGCAAAGAAGCGTTTGATTATTGTGATTATTGTGATTATTGTGCACTTACTCTGCAGATAGTTTACTTATTCTGCTGATTTATAGACAGGCCTGTCTTCAAGCTCTAAGTTCAGGACTCATAAAGTGAGAGCAGGTTATTTCTCTTGGAGGAATTTGCCTGCACAGTACGACTCATCTCCTTGTTAACGTTCACATCTGTTTTTATTTTTAGCCCAGACACAGAAACACACACAGAAAATATTGAAAACTATCTTTCATCCCACTTGTTTAGCAATACAACAAACATGACAAACACTCCTTGTGCTTTCCCTTAAAAACAGCCATTGCTGCAGTATCAGCTAGAAATGCTTGGGAATTCTCAGAGCAATTGCAAAAAAAAACATTGTCTATGTTGCACTAATGACTGTTTGGAATACTGCGGTGTTAATGTCTGCCACCTGTTGTTGAGAGTAGCATCAAAGTTCAGCTGCAGAAAAGCTGCAAAGCAGTGCAAATAATTTGGAAACACTTTATTTTACGTGTCTGTCCAGATAATTAGCTAATAATTTCCACAATGTTTCCTGGAAAGAACTGTGTAATTTGGTACTAATTACAGGGGAAATAGACGCAGCGTTTAAAAGGTACATTCTCGCACAACTGTTTCAAGTAATTACAAGTGTAATCTAGAGAGTTAGTGTACAGACACACAGCTGAGCATCAAAACTGCTCAGGTTGTCTGCTTTCTATATAATTAGTATTAAACTAAATAATTATTTACAGGGAACTTCCTAGAAAATAATAAAACATTACACATCTATAAAATTAAGTGCTACACCAACGGTAGCAACATAATACCTACCCTATAGCTAAATGAAACTCTGTCTGGTGAAAATCTACTACTTCTCGTTTGTTTTTACCTTTTTAACATATTCATATAGTGAAAACCTGGATTCACACTTTCATGGTTTTATTTGTAATAAATCTAAAAAAACAAATCTTGTCTACTTGCAGGATTTTACTTTCAATGTATTGATTCTTCTTTGGAATCAGTTTCTGGTTTGAACTTTTATGGCTGAATTACTCCAATACTACAATTTGCTATTGTGTAGAGTCAAGTTGTTTTACAGTGTTTTAGCAGAGTTATAGGTGAGCTGGTGTGCTTGAGCTGCAGTAAATGGAGAGGGGTGTATGGAGAGAGATAAATTTCAAAATTTTTGATACACAGAGAGGAGCTTATAGGCGTTTAATCAATGGCCAGAGAGGGACTTTAAGGCAAATATCGCTTGCTAGCTTTATGTGGAAATATATAAATACTACCGGGAATATGGTCATGTTGGTGAGATCTGAGGTTTGGTCTGGTTGCATCACATTTGCCTGCTAGGAATTATGTTTATGTACAACTAATTTACATTGGAAAATGTGCTTCATATCACGGTTAGGAGGAAATGTGATTATGTATCTGGCAAGTAAATTTTAATACTGAACATATCAGTAAAATGTTCACATTATTTTTCAATTATTAATTCAATATTTGAATCATTTTTCAAGCAAAAATACTGAAAGTTTTCAAGTTCAAATGTGTGAAGTTGCAACATTTCGCTGTATTGAATAATATTAAACTGATAATCTTTAGATTTTTGACCGACTGTCACACAAAAAATCGTCTCAATAATCACTGTCATTTCAAAGACCAAACAACTAATCCTTCCAACAAAATATTATCACTCAGTATGAAAATGTGCAGTTTTACCTCTAAGCAACTTAAGTATGAAGAAATCTGGTTGTCCAATCTATTCTGTAAGGGTCAACTGATCCTGTATTTTTTCAGATTGTTAGTAATCAAGGAGGCTAAAAACCAACATGTGGAGCTACTGAAAATTTGCAGTAAAAACGAAAATCTTAGTGTTAAAATTTAGAATAACTCAAACTTCAACACAATCTTTACTGTAAAGCTTTTATTTATTTATGCTTTACATAATTAAAAGGGATTTTTTTCTCTCCCATTTATCCTTCATTGTTGATTGGCTGTTACTCGTGATGTGTGACCAATCAGATAGGGCTGTGGGACAAGGATAGGAAGCGATGGCTGCACCAGAGCCATTTATTTTTATCTGGAACTGGTTAAAAAGAAGAAACTGAATCAGCCCTGATAATTGGTCAACCTGTACTATGCTGTGATTGGTATTGGCCTGTGTTGTTGTAGATAAATTGGTATATTATGGGTATACTATTTATCTTTTGTTGCTCATTTATAAACCAGGGGAGTAGTAGCTGCTGTGAACTGCTTTCTGAAATGCAGCGGTAGCATGTGGCTGCACAGACCTTATTGGATTTGTGACCGGTGAAGAGCTACCTTTTTAAATGGAGCACTCACCCGGTGTGCATTTACTGTACCCGGACGCGCGTGCACTCGTATGGATCTATTGATTTTCTTTTTGAAAGTAGAAAGTAATTATGAGGAAATATGTGGCCTCGTGCGGCTCGAATCACCGAGGTCATCAAAAAAATACGATGACTCTCGGAAAAAAAAGAAAAATCCTGATAGATAAAAGTCTAAAAAGGGCTTTTTTTCATGGTCTGCTTATGAATTACGGGGATAGCTCAATTTAAAATTTATTGGAAAGAGAGGTTGAAATATGGAGCACAGCTGGATAAGAGTGAGAAAAAACACGCACATGAAGGAGGGGAAGAAAAAAAATAGGGGACATCATGGAGAAAAGGCCAGATAACCCATGGGAAGACGGATTGTTTCTGCAAGGAGAGTTTCATGAGAAAGTTCAGGAATACTGCGTCCCTTTACTCGCCCTGTCTAATCTGTATTTAACAGACTTGTCTGCAGATAATGAGTAATACACTGGGAAGCCTCCAAATGGTGGAAAGCTGATACTAGATTAACACAAAGTAATCACCTCTCACTCTCTGTCGCACAGACACACTAACACACACCATTCTCACTCTTTCAGCCCTCTGCCTTTCTCTCTCAGTCTCTTTCTGTTTCCCTTTTTGTCGCTTATTCTCTCAAACTTTCCTCTCAGCTCCTGATTTCCTAATCACCAGTAGAATGTGGTGCGGATTTAAAGCAGGAGATGACACCAGAAGTTTCACAAAGGAGTTCATACTGTTCTACATTCTGTTGTGCTACAATACAAGCCCTCTGCAGCGCTTTCAACACCAGTGTAAGTTTGGTTTCAAGGGTGCAACAAAGGAGCCCGTTCGCCAGCTTGCAGGTCTGATCGGATTTCTTTATGTGTCACACACAGCGGGTGGTTTGCTGGGTGAGAAAAGATGTTTTTCAAATTATATAAACAGTACTGGAGATGTCGAACCAGGCCAGAGACGAAAAGTTCTGAATTCAAATGGAGTAAAACTACAAATAAAAATGAACATTTGGGATATTTACTTTTACTAGTCTAGGGTTTAATGTAAAATTTAGAGTAAAAAATACAATATTTTGTTTCAAAATGATGTGGCGTTCAAGTATAAAGCTGCATAAATGGACAACTAAAATATATTCAATAAATTACACAAAGAATGTACTTAGCTTTAACCAAAAAGTTGCTTTCCATCTCAGCATATGCACAATATGGCTTCACTCAAGCAGTTTATTAGAAGCTAAGAGATCTCTGATTATAATTGTGCACAGAAACCAAACAGCTGTTTGATTGAGTGGAGCAGATTTTGTGATTTACAGATCAGGCTGAAGCTAGTTTCCATCTGTACTCCCACTGAAAGCAGACGCTTTATATCTGCTCAGATGAGGTCAGATTTGCTTACGTGCCTCCGGGGCTCAATAAACATTTACGCTCGCTTATTCAAAAAAATACCAAGTGATCCTATAGATGATGATGACAGTTCTTCCATTAACGCACTGCAGCAGTAAGGACACACTTAATCTTGGCAGAATTCACATTATTAGAGGCATTTTTTTATACATGGTGCAATAGAGACTACAAAATGTGGACAGCGTGCGCGTGCCCACACCTGCATGAAATGAGACTAATACCAAAGTCTCTTGTTGAAACTTTGCACAGTCTTGTTCTGGGATGAGTGACTGACACAGCCAGGAAGTCCTTAGCCAGAGGGGATGAAAGGGTGTTTGTTTTCTCTCTCTCTCTATCTGTCTGTGGTTTCCCCCAGTGGGGGGGCCTTAATACAATAAAATGTAACAGAAAAAATGTGGCTTCGAGCCATAGAAAAAGACTTCATGCATGTAACTACATGGACTCAGAGACACATGGGGTAAAGAAGCCTTTAAGGAGAAGTTTCCAACTCAAAGGGAGCAAAATAAGGCGATGTAAGGAGTTCAGAGGAAGAAGGAAAGGAGCATGTAGTCATGTTTTTACTCCAGGTGTTGAACATTTTATGAGCTGAATTTATTTCATACCAAAGGACAGGGCTTCATTTTTATTTTTTTAAAAATCAATGTCTGTAGTTTCTTGTCTCTTGACTATATCATGTGTTCTCAGTGTACAACATACTGTATTTAATCTACTGGATTAGCCAAAAACTACAGAGCCCATAGAGAGGTGTACTACAAAGCAAGATTAATGGGTTAACCAAGTATATTGAACCTAAAGCCAGACTTTTCAATGACATGAAGGTGGCTCTCTTTAAAGCTGGCTAGATCACTAATACTGCACAGCCTACTTGCCCTTGAGGAGGTTCTGTTCACAGTTTGGGATACAAGTCAGCTGTACAAAGCATGTTTTTATGTTTGGTCCTAATTTGCTGTAAAGTCTGTTTTACACTGCTGGTATTACAGCTAATAGAACACAGATTGATTTGTTTTTTTTGCCCCCAATTCAATCCAAGTAATTTAATATTTAGTCAAGAGTCCCAATCTGATACTATTTTCCTAGATAATACACACTTCCAAGTACATGAAAATGTATTGTAGATTGCCTGATTTTTCCCCAAGGTGGAGCCTCTTAGTGTTTAATACTGCAGCGACCTGAGGACACGGTCACTTGGACTACAGGCAATTCCATGTTGGCAAGCAAAGAGCATGGGGGTTAGCTAGCAATGGGCACCATGACAGAGACTTCTGTGATGCTTAATGTACTCTGTCGGCCAGACTGGCTGTAGATATTTCAAAATATTCTGCCACAACTTGTGTTTTCTAAATCTGACACCTGTGTGGCAGCGGCTGCAAACAAATGATCAGTCTTAGACCAATGCAGACACTGATCGCTTAAAGAATGCTGTGATAGACCACAATCCTGACCATTCAGTAGGGACAGTGTCAGGCCTAAATTAATTTGGTAATTATTATGTTTAGATGTATAAAACTAAATGTGCATCTGTCTCGTCTCTGTCTGTTGCCTTAAGTGCAGTGTTGCTTTATTTTTCGTAATACGTTTATGTCCCTCACAGCTCTGCAATACATCAGCCTGTTCCTCTTGACTGTAAGCGGCACACGATCGGTCAGTTTTGTGCACAAGAGGAGTCGCATGATGCATGAAATGCTCCCGTTTATGTGAGCGTGCACCGAGCCTGATGAAGAAAGCTTGAGTTAACAAAAAAAGTCGATAACCACCGTCATGCTACCCATTATCTCTGATTGGGGCTTTACGTTTTATCGAGCCAGCTAACACTACGAAAGTCTTGCAATGTGGAACTTGCCTCATTGTACACTCTTCAGGGTTCACTGAGAGAAAAAACAAGATTTTGTGTAAATACAATAATAAGTCATGCGAAGGGATTACTGATTTGTGTACACAAATTGATATTACAGAGATTTTAACTTGTATTCACAGTATAAGATTTCAAAGACAACACAATTTAGTCCAACTGCCTACAAACTAAATATATCCACATATGTATCACCAAAATCAAAACAAGACTATAATGAATTCAAACAGCTCATTTAGATTAGATTGTCCGTGACATTATAATTTTCACTGTTTATTTTTGCTCCACTATTATTAATATATTTTTTCTCTCCATGACAGTTTCTGGGCTCTGTAAGAAACAGATATTGCCATCTGGTTATTTTATCTATCAACAGAACCTACAAAATTCAAACTTTTCCCCCTAAATTCACTCCAATTTTCCTGCCCTCCTAGTTCAACACACGGGCCCGGTTTCAACATGTCAGGGAGCATAAAAATTCCTTGCAGCACCGCTGACCTGTACATAAATATTGACATATCGTGATGAAATTAATGGTTCAATCATAATTTCTGATTTTGTCAATTATATCATCCCTCATCTGTTATTATGTAATCAAGCAAGAGAGAAACAGAGTCACATTTCATCACGTTATCTTGTCACTGAAATTTCTCAACCATTCATTTTTAACTGAAGGGGAATTGTGGAAATAATCACGAAAATTGGAGTGGGATTTTTCTTAACAGCAGCTTACACTTGCTAACATGCTGTGTCAGGATGCGTTGCCACCGACCTGTTTCGAAACTCTAGACATACGGATGTGTTGATGATGGCACAGAGTTACTTTGCAGCTAAGAGGCCAGTTCAGAGTAAAAGAAACAGCAAGTGAGCTTTGAAGAAGTTTTAGGATTGCTCTGCAACTTTCAATTGATTCAATCACAGAGGAGTTATTGAAATTGCCACCTTGAAAGAAACGGAGCAAACCAGAGAAGAAAAAGGGAGGGGAGAGCTCAACAGGAACGGGAGAGTTTTGGAGTGTAATGAAAGAGAAAAGTGAAAGGGGGAAAAGTAGTTTTCAGGTTAACAGAGTGGGGGGCCATGTGGAGGAGGGGGTGTGTGCGTGTACATGTTTTGGTTGTCTTTCTTTGGCTCTGAAAATAAGATCTATCTTGCCTGGAGCCTACATTTGTCTTGGAGAAACAATACAAACTCCATTTCCCCCTGCAGAGTAATCAGGAATGTGATTTATCGATTCTGTGCACAGATCTGCACGCTGGGAAATTGCTTTGTAGTCCTGCAGCTGCAGTGACACACCGGCCTCAGTCTGCACTCACGACAGCATCACAGTCCATTTCAATGTGTACCCACCCTCGCAAAGTCAATGTTAGTATCAATGGCTGTAATGGAAATGTGCTCTTTGACAAAGCACAGAACACAGTGAGCAGTAAAGTCGGAGGAGTTCTTTTGTGCATTTGAGTAAAAGTCACATTTATTTTCTGCACAGAAAATGTGAGGTGACTGAGAGTTGGAACACTTCCGAACAAGCCTGACCGCCGAATCACTGCGTAGATTTGTTCAGCAATGCAACAGGGTAAACTAGGCCTTAAAGTCTATCCTCCAATCAACCTCTTTGCTGACCTCCAGTGGCTCAAATTCTCACCTGGCTGCAGGGATGTACAGGTGTGCTCCAGGAGGCTGTGACATCACTGATGGGTGTGGTTGTAGCTGTGACAAGGGACTCTCCTGAACACATCCAACCAGAGAAGGCAACCAAACTGCATTCCAGTCTGGTGTTAGAGGTCCAGTGTGGAGGATTTAGAAGATTTATTGAAACAGAAGGAAAATATACCTATCAATCACAACATTAAAACCACCTGCCTAATATTGTGGAGCTCTGCCTTGTGGTGACAGAACAGCTCTAAATCATCAAGATGGTACCAGGATGTTGGCTACAGATCCTTTGGGTCCTTTGGGTGGGGGCGCCATGGATTAGGCTTGTTCCGGCATATTCTTGATTGGATTAGGATATGGGGAGTCTGGCAACTGGCTCAACTGACAAGCTTTGGGCTCTATGTTGTGTTCCTCAAGCTGTTCCTGAGCAGTTTCTGCAGTATGGCAGGCCACATTGTCCTGCTGGTGTTGTCGAGTGCCTTTACTATTGGGGCTGTGCTTGGTCTCCAACAATGTTTAGGTGGGTGGTATCTACATGAATGCTGGGACCCAAGGTTTCTTAGCAGAACATTGCATTAGAATGACAATCTCGGGAGCAGAAAAATTAAGCCAACACGGAAGTACCAAAAACTGCAGTTCCTCAAAGGAGCATTTGAGGTTTGCTCTCTCTATTATGAATTTCCTGCAGTTCAGGAAGCCTATGGGTGTTGTCACAGAGGGTTCATCCATCTTTACATACAGTCTGTGGTTGTGGCTGATTGTTGCACATATTAATAATTATATTTTCATTGGAATATAGTCACCTGAAAATAAGAACCACTGTGTTTTTGTTACCTTAGAATGAGCCTTCATATCTGCTAAGGGAGTGGCCCTCTTCCACCAGGTTGTACCACAGTGTTTCTACAGTGGCCCAGAATGGACAAACCAAACACTGGTTCTAGAAGTGGCCTTAGACAGCCATCGTAGTTTCCCGCTTGGAAGGGAAAGGTGAGGCGAAGGATATTCAATTAGTTGCAATCTACATCCTCACTGGTAGATTCCACAAAATCTTACAAAGTGAGGCTGTAATATTGGAAGACGTCCTGGACTTTTTGGCCTTTTTTTCCCTTTTTTTTTGGTTTGCTGCCATATCATATTACTTGCAAGGTTTTTTTCCATACATAAAAAGGGCAACAAAGTCTACATACGCTGGCATAATTTACAGGACTTTGAAAGAGGAGTCCAGTTTGATTCCACAGTTTTGTGTATTTTTTAGTCGCTGCTTACTTGAGTTTTCAGGGACTGCTTGTGCTCGTTTATGCTACAAAGCTGCTTGGTTACATTTTGGAACAACAACTACTTGGTTTAGGAAAATATCATAGTTTAAAATTAAAAGTTTAAATATTAGGTTAACATAGACCCGTGCAAACACAAAGCTTCAGTTATTTTCTAAGTTGATAGAGTGACAAGTCCTGCCCCAAGACTAAGCCTTCAAAAATGTAGGCAGCAATTTTGTAGCCTTTTTTGTAGAGGTTATACATTTCTTGATATGATCAATACAACTATGAAACATTTTTGAGACTGGGCTATGGTCAGATACAAGCAACTGTACAGAAAATGTCAAAGAACAAGCCTGTGTACGAAGAGAGAGCACCAAATTCTCAAGAGGTGTATTAGAGGGAAACATCCAGTCATTCATCCTAAAATTCTGCTGTGTTTTCCATCAAGTGCAGGCAGAAAGTAGTGTTCTTAAATGATAACATAACCAACATTTCAAATATGTTTGAGTTCTGGATCAAAGTCAGACGAATTTAGCAACTATGACACAGTGTGGTACCGAGATTTATAGCTTTCCCTCTTGGCTCGACAAACTATTTTAGTGCCTTTTAGCTTATTGTTTTGGTTTGTTTACTGCTTCTGTTCACACTCACACTGGAACAACATGAGCGGCTTTCTGGTGAAGACAGTGAAGCATTAAGCAGCTCCGAGCCAGATATTCTGTCTCCTGTTAAATGCCAATGTTGCTGTTTGTCTGCTGGATGTGTAAACAGGATGATTGTTAAGACATGAGTCATAACAACTTTATTAAGTGATATTATGATGTTGTCTACAGCTTCTCACGCTGTCCCCTAGTGACCAAAAACTCATTTAATTCTGCTTTATGGTTAAATAGATCTAAAGAATGGCATCAAAGTTAACTACTTTTAGAGACAATTTGAAATTTGCTATTATAATAAAGTGTGATGTAATTGAATCTGATCTAATCTCATCTAAAGTTTTCTAATGGTCTACATGAGACTCATGAAGGAACACTGAGGATATTATTAAATAAAATCTTCAAAATAGAGAATTACAGTGGTAAAAAAACAAAACATCTTGCAGCCCCTCTCTCTCTATAGCTTTATCGTTCTTCATTATTGACTTTCAAATGACAAATGATTGTTCCAAGCATGCTCTGTATGATGATAAAACGCAAAGAACAAAGGGTGAGTCAGGGCTGCTTTGCAGACTCTCATTTGATTTACACATGTCCCATAAACATCTAATGGACTATAAATTGTATTCCTGGGGGAAGCATGCAAGTCCACAAAACGGCAGGGAATGATCAAAGCGAGAGAGCGAGCGGACCACCACAGTGCCAGGCGCCTTCCTTCCAGCAAGTCACACCTGCTGGAGTGGAGTGGAGTGCATATCTGTCTAATGCGTGGCACAGCGGCCCTTATCATTTAGCTCGTGCTCTGGGGCTTTTTAACCCCCCGAACTGAGTGGAGGCTTTATGTTGGCGGAGCTCGTCTTGATGTGTTCTCCCACGATAATATTTCACTCTCTCTGGATAGCTGCCAGCTCACTGCTCTCTCTCTGGTGGAATGCAGAGCTCAAGATGATTTTTTATGGAGGTGCTTAGTGCCAGCTTCCCAGGCGAGCTGATGCTAGAAGTGCAGAGTCTCCTGCTTGTCTGAGTAACCTGCCGGTACTGTACACCACCGTCTAACAACACTCACAACTGAGTGCCTAAATTCTGTGAAATATCAACCACAGTGTCATAACGGTTGATCACTGGGATTCGAATCAAACAACAGTTTTCCTTTAGTGTCATCCGAGGTCTGGATGTAAGAGAGCAGTGGAAGAGAGGAACAATCTGTTTTTGATTTGATGGTGGTGCCATGTGCTTTGGGTTCTTTGAGGCGATAACAAAAATATGTCAACTTTAACTGCCCATCTGGTCATCTTAAAACACAGAATACTTCTCAATTTGAGAATTCAAGACAGCATGTAGCAATTCAAAACAACAGAGTGTTTTACATTTAGGTTATGTAGAGAATTATGGTCACAAAAACTTTCTAGCTGTCTGTAAACAACAGCATTTGACCTTAGTGACATGTACAAGATTGGAGGTTCATTCAAACTGTCACCTCACAGCTCAAAAAAAAAAAAAAGCACCTGAAAAAGCCACAGTCTGTTAAAAAAAAATGCTGTCTCTTCAGTTGCTGCATGCATGGCCACAAATGTTGAACAGATTATCATGATGCTGACACAGCTTGGTTGTGCTCAGAGCTGGGCCCATTATCGCACATTAGTGTGGTTCCTCTAACCCCTCCCTGAATCTGAGGATGCAATTACAGTTTAAGTGGGATTAGATTGAATTAAACCAATTAAACTCCATTACACTTCGCCATCAGATATTTCTGAAATCTGCATTTTTTTGCTATGCATATGCTATAATTTAGGCATGTCACAATAACACAATACCACAAATGTAGTAATCGACACCAATACCACAGAATTTCCACAATTTTTGAAACCAAATTTGATACCAAAGTAATAAATCAGTCAAATGAATGCATTTCAAAATAAACTATATATAATAAATACCTGCAGCACATGCATAACACACGCAAATGCATCCACATACTATTGTTCCATTCTGCGTACAGACAGGCTGAACAGTAATGAGAGTAGCTGACTGCATTCACATTATGAGCTATAACTAAAAGAACTACTACAACTGAGGGTATTTGGGTTATATTTACATTTTTGGAAAAGAGCAGTCTTAAAAGAATATGGTATGTTGTAAGAGCTATTTCTGTCCACACGCCAAGTCAGAAAGTAGCGGTAATGACCATAAAGCTGTTTGCCAACTGCCATAAAACAACAGAAGAAGAAATTATGAGCTACGGCTACTTTAGGCTAAACAAGCTATGTTGTATGTGCAGTAGTGCTATAGCAGATGTACCATTTCACCAACTAAAATGGTAACATTTCAGGGTATTAGCATTGCGACAACATGTTCTTAATATAAAGTAAGAACTGAAACTGTCTTGCTTTTATTTGTCTATAACTTGTCCCTGATTATTGACTCAAACGCTAAATGTTACCACACACAACTCGATGTGTTTTTATTTCTACAAGTTGAATCAGACCTGTTGTTGCAGCTGCACCTTAGGCCAGGCTCACACTAGAGGACACACAGGGTATTATCAAGATTATCGTGCCAGAGGGAGCCATCGGGGGGGCAGAGCACCACCTCATGTGACCTCATGTGGAAGCAGATGGAAACAACATGGAGGCTGTGAATCAACAACTTGCTGTAATGTCAATAATAGTTTGCGCCAAATAAATCTGAGAGATGTAGTCAACATGGTTTGATTATTCTTCAGCAAGAACTGGAGGAGATTTCAACTATCACTTTTAATATCTGTAACTAAAGTTTGCCTCAAGGGCTAGAATGTTTAGTGTTGCCTGGCAACAGCATCCGCTGCTCTAGGCGCTAGCTTGATAATCGTTACCATCCAGACCTTAACTCATAAATATGAAACATGTTTGACATTACTGGGGCGTCCCCAGTGAGTCTGCGAGCAGTTTGGGGAGATTTAACACTGTATCTGTAAAGCACTCACATTACTAAATAATCTGGGCTGAACATCAATTCAGAATAAGGTCACAAACCAGATTTCTCCTCTGATTGTTGGGAGGGGTGAAGTGGTGAAACTGAGGTAAATCAACCCCAAATTCCTCTAGTGTGAGCTGGCCTTACCACAAACAGTCCACATGTTGTTATTGTGAAGTATCTCCAGAACCTACATCATCTCCTGTAGTTTAGGAACTCTACTTGGTACTGAAGTATTGATTCTCATGACATCCCTACTATTGTTCAGTTAAAGTAAACACACCAAGCTATTTCAACAAAGCACACAACCATGCAACAGGGTCCGCAGTAAAGAGAGAAAAGCTCCTCAAATGAGAGCACCTGATTAAGCAGGTTTTGCATTCTGTGATCAATTAGATACAAGACAAACTTTCAATCTTAAGTTTAATTTATTGAAACATTGAGTTCTAAAATAAATATGAATGCGACTGACAAGATCGGAAGTACAAACAAAAAAACAAGTAGGGCCACAAAGAAGCACTGGTGTTTTACCATTACTGTGTTAATTAAGACCAGCTGCTAGTTGCTTGCTAGGATGGTTATATTCCGTGTAATATTTTTCATTTCTTACTGAACAGTTTTAGTCTCTTTATTTCTGCAACATAAATGATTATGCTGTTATTTTTCCAGATTTTTCTCTTTCAGAAAAAATACTGGATAGTTTTACATCTTCAGACCTCCAAGAATTATTCAAATAAAAAAGTTACTGCTTTAACTTCTCACAGCTCAAAGTCATGTGCAACCTGTTCCTTTAAAGGATCCAAAGAGTTTGGAAACCACTGACCCAGATGACTCTGGGATCGCATGGCTGGGTTAAATATGGAAATTCAGTATTTGGATGTTCACCAGATAACCTGAATGACTGCATACAGCCCGATTAAATTTTATCAGCTTATAAGGAGAACATTTGTTTCACAGTATTATCCTCTCTCTCACGTTAACAGCCTCTCTCACAGGAGGCCTGGATCGGATGTTACTTAGCCAGAAAACCTGTGGTTCGTCTTTGCCCAGTGACGTTTAACTCAACCGGAGATCATTTCTGCCTCCAAGGAATGTTTATATCATTGAAACGTCAACAATCTGAACATTGCAAACATATGAAAATTGGTAAGTGGAGCAGCATTACTCTTAAGGACAGCTGTTCCTGAGTTTCCCAGAGCTGAAGACTCTCCGTCTCTGAGAATCTCTGACATCCGTCCCTCAGTAATCTCCTCCACAGTGGGTGTGCGTGTGCTCAGTTTGGCCTCGTGCTGCACCGTCTCACCGTCAAAGCAGAACCAGCTGGAGCGCGAGTGCAAGCAGTTTGCACCTGCAACACCATTGTTCCCATAATGAAAAGCACACCAGTCCCAGAGGGAGAATTCAACGGTGTCTTTTTGCACGAAGACAAGGTTGACCCGCGGATTTACGAGAGTGACAGACTCCCAGGACTAAATCATCATTTTGATGAGGCAGCCTGGGGCTCGCACAGCCGTGCGCCAATGCTACGAGGTCTTCGAACACACCCTGTTTGTCTGTAGCGTTACTTCCCCTCTGTAAAGCTTTCTCATATGTATTTTTCACATGAACAGCGCTTTCCTCTTCGTGAGCTTACATAAATGTGTCCCGTGTGCCTAGAGAACTGAAATGAGGGTCAACCGTAAATCATCCACACTGCAAACCCCCCATAGGAGGGTGGCAGTCGGCGGTTTGAATTCCTGCCTTGCCTGAGAAAATCTATGTGGAGAAAATGCAATAACTGTCACTGTGTTGAAATTTGAGAAGAGCACATAACCACAAGGGAGTCCCTTAAAATAAAGCTCATGAGCGCACATCCGTATTTTAAAGTACCGGGGTTTGCTGTAGAAGATAATATGCGTAAATATGTATAACAGGATAAATGAGAAGCAGGGAGCTTTGATAAAGAGCGTGCTTGCTCAGCAAACTGTCCCTGCATTAAGTGAAGTTAAAAAAACAAAACAGCATCAGTGAAAGCTGGATTAGAAAGCTGAGACCCTGCAGGGCCTGTGAGAAAAGTTACAGGGAATTTGGCGCTTTCGTTGCATTGTTAAGATTCAGTGTTTGCAGGTGGCTCATGCATTTTTCTATCCGAGGGCATTGATTTTGGAAATCCAATAGATGGCCACGCTCCTCGGGCTCCTCTCTCATTACCACAGAATCAGCCTTGTTTGATATTCATGGTGGAAAATTATGAGAAGATAAATCGTTTAATCTTAGTTTTTATTGAACCCTGTCATGAGCGAGACACTCCCCTCCATCCTGTGGGTGTAGCCGGGGTAGCTTGATAGAATGATGGATTAGAAATTAGCCTGCGAGGGAATTTAGCAAAAACACAATCGAACTGCAGCATCAGTTTGGTGATTTATATGCAAAAAGACTTTCAATGTGCTGACATTACACTTTTGCTAAGCTTATTCGTGTACATGCTAGGAGCTAAATATATACAGTCTTTTAAGTACATGTACCTCGTCAAAAAGCCAATATTCTATCTTCATAATTAATATGTTTTGTCTTCATGGAGATTGTTGTCAGTTAATCAATCAATCATGTACTTTATTTATTCTTCATGGGGCAATTCAAGGAGTTAAGAAAACAATCAGCATAGAATACAACAATCAATACTTTAAAAAACTTATAATTTTACATATTTATGTGTATGTTGGCAGTAGATTCTTTGGGTCATGTGGACTGCAGGGTAGGGCCTTCAGATTGGACTTGTTTTCCCACGAATGCTTGATCAAATTGGGATCTGGGAAGTTTGGACGCCGGTTCAACACTTTGGGTTCTTTGTTGTGTTCCTCAAGACATTCCTGAGCAGTTTTTTTTGGGGGGGGAGGCCTCAACAATGTTTAAGCGGGTGGTGAGTGTTCAAAGTAACATCCACATAAATGTCAGGACCCAGTGTTTCCCAGCAGAACATTGCATTGTAACAAGATGATTGATTGCCTCTGTAGTGAAGTCAAGCTTTCTTGTGTTTGTTTTGCACGCTGTAGTTTTATAGCACACTCCTGACAGCATCATCACAAACTCATTATGGAGCACATGTGTGGCGTTGTCAATGACGGCATACGTTTACTGAGTCCTTGTTTTTGTACAGACCTGAGCCAGGGATTTATAGGTTTTTCCAATAATTTGTGGCCTGTTCTTCTCTGACTTGTCTGATGTAAACCAATAAATAAAAAAAAAAATAAAAGAGGTTTAAAAAAAAAAGTTACAACTATTTTCTATCCAGTAGGAGCTGAGTTTGCATAAGCCATACAACCTCTTGTGTGCCTTTTTAACAACAACATCTGTGCTCTCTGTGAACCTTAATTCCCTGTCAACACAGTGCCCAAATATTTGTAAGCTTACACAATCTTGATGCTTTCACCATGAGTAGTTGTTGCCTCTCTTGGAAGGAGTTTAGAGGAGCTTTTAGAGCTTTAGAAATTACCTGCCACAACAATAAACAATTTCAGCAGGTATTGGACCATGAGACGGAGTTGTTTTGCTGACAACATTAGTTCTACACTCTTTCATCACAGCATGTCAGACTGATCACTTTGGGCCAAACTCAAACAGCTGTTTCTTTTTTCTGCACAGCTGCAGTCTCAGTGATGCATGTGTCAGTGTAAGTCACATTTCAGGTATAATCTTCCAATGGCTGCCTGCAATGTCATAACTATGAGATCTATACATTTACAGATGATACAGTTGTGTTCGTCTGTAACTGTTTTGTAGTCTGCAGTGAGCAGAGGGGTGAAAAAATCAATTCACTTCTGTAGAGTTGGAAAAAGTGTATTCAATAGGCTCCATGTCCAGTGAAGTCAAGCATTTTGGAGCTTAACGTGCCAAGATTTAAGTGTCTTATGTCAGTCCAGTCTGTCTGTTGTCTGGATCTCTACTACATTATAAAACATGACTGTCTATCAAACTGTCTTCTTAAAACACTAAAGGTCTGTGGTGAAGTCATGTTAGATCTTTGAGGCTGTACTGATGCACAGCAGGGCTTTGACATGACATCAACATGCCAACATGCTCACAATCCAGTAAAAGGGGATTCCAGACGCCCCTCCCCAAGGTATCAACAGTATGTTGATGCCTTGAGCAAAGCCTTGGCTAGGCACACAGCATGCTGAGCTTACACGCACTGATCAAAGTTCAAAGTTTAACTAATTTGAACTTTGACTGCTGTGACAAATACCTGCATGACCAATAGAAATGAAGCATCCAGCCAGGCAAAGAAGGCAAAACAGAGAAAAAACTAAAACAAATTTGTCTGAATTCTTGAAATTATGACACGTTTGTGTTTGTAATGAGACAGCCCAATCTTGAAAACACGTTTCCATTCAAGTAGGCATGTTAATGTGTGTTAACACTCAAGTCATGTGCTGCAGGTTGCCAATATGTATAGAAATGGTATCATTTTGTCATGTGTTCCCCCTCAACAGCTCTACAAGGTCTAAAAAGGACCCTTAATTGATATATATTAATATGTTTTGATGTAGCGACTAGTCCAGCTAAAAAACGTTGACAGTTTTGCTCTGTTTATGACTCCACCAAGCAGTGCTCTGAACCCAGCAGTGCATGTACCGCTAAGTCTGTTCCAGGTATTTGATCATAAAGTATGTTGGAGGTCATTCCATCTGATTACTGATTACAGTTTATCCTGAGGAGGACATGAATGTATACAAAAAAAAAAAAAGTTTTGACAATCCACTGCCGAAATATAACCCCAGAGTAGAAGCTCCTGCTGGAGCTGAACACTGGAAGCATTAGGATTGCTTGGAAATCCATCCCATAGTTGCTGACCTGTTTCAATCTTAACCAAAGAAGTGGGCAAACCAAAGTTACTGTCACTATAGCAGTGAGCATTGCTATTAAGTGTGTGGGACCATGAGATTTTTTAATGAAAAAAATTGTATAAACGGTAAATAATTGTAAACATATTAGCATACTGATAGTCTAAAAGAATGCAACACTGATAACCCATGAAAGTATTATTGATTTGAGAATCAAGGTTAAGAATTGATCCTGCAATAGCTGCACTTTGTGTTTGGTCCTCTTATTTGTGAGCCAAATGATTTGTTCAGTAATCTTGCAATAATATCACCCCAGAGTTATGCCGTTTTCTCACTTGCTGCTTTCTCCCACCCTTTATTTTTAGAATGCTTTTAGAAAGCTTGATAGGTTGTTTCATATGAACTGGCCACAGTGAGAAGACAAATAGAGCTTTCATTAGATCAGAATCACAGATAATTACTTTAAATAGCCATAAGAGCTGACAGCTAGAACACTTTGATAGTGCTGAATGGAGTGTGATGCTTTAAGGTTAAGGGAGGACCTGGTGCAGAGGGGAGGGGGGTTACCGTGTTACATTTTTATCTTTCATCTCAGCTGGACTGGGGACAGAGTGTGAGGCTGCCAAATGCCTTAAGGGAGCTCTCCCAGTTCAATATTTCATCCTGATGGGGCCCGGTGGTGTGAGAGGGGTCAACGGTGAAGAGCAGCGGGAGAATGTGGAGGGAACATGCATACCTGGTGAATAACACCATGTTTGTGAGAGAGAAGTGCAAAGAGAGTGGAGGGAGGGAGAAAGAGAGTGCAGATATATATATATATAAAAAAAGGGTTCAGGGTTGGAGGAAAAATAGAGAAAGAAATTGAAAAGAAGTGTTGCAGGGTGGAGAACACATTCACGGAGACACGAAGACAAAGACAGAATATGGCATTGGGAGTGTTCGACCTTCTTCACTAGAAAGCACATTCGTTTGGCCCACACGGCACCTTTCTTTTGAATTTCATGTGTCTTCATGTTCTTTCTGCAAATCTATTGGTTAATTCCCATCACTAAGCAACTTGGATTAAAGACAAATAGCGAGAGAAGCTTATTGAAAGAAGCCTTGAGTGAAATGAAATGTTAGATTCTTTTTATTTCTCCATTATTCTGTGTTGACTAATTTGACCCAGTGAACAAATAGAAACACTGCAGTTTATCATAAAAGCAAAATACACACAGCAAAGCAGATGAACGATCATCATCGTAGAAATAGATTCACCTCCAAAGGCTTTAAGAAGTAAGCTTGAAGTTTGAACAAAATCAAATAGATCTTTAGTCTCACTTTAAACCATTAGAATATGTACGATGTGTTTGAAGACAGATTTTATGAATTTCATTTAAAGCACAGTGAGAATTTTCCTGTTCAGTGAAGCTCTCAATGATTAAATTGCTCTCTTTCGCCTTTTATCATCTATAGTATGAGTCTTTCCTTTTCTCTGTGCATGTGTGTCTGTTGGAGGCATTGCCTTCATTATACTGCACAGAATTGTACACTTGAAAATATTATTTCCAAATAAATGTAGTATATTTGCAGCAGTAACACAGGCAGAGACATCACATGAGTTTGGCCTTGCATGTCACTCAGTGGCACAAAGAGAGCTAGAGATCTGAAAGCTTGGAGGAGGCAAACAGCGTATTTCAGTTAAATCATATATATCCTTTTAATAACCCTCTTTTCCCTTTATTGCATTTAACAAGTCAGAAAACTGACGTATGTGTGCAACTGAAGTTTCAAACAAGGTCCTTCTTCATCACCAGAATGGCAATGGTGGTTGAAGTTGTTCATCTCTATATGCAGCTATGATAAATTCAAGCATACTGTAGCTTATTAAACAGCCATTCAAAGCTCTACTGTACACCTACTGCTTTGATAATAAAATACAGAAACATAGATATGTGATTGCATCATAATTGATGACTTTAGTTTGAGCTCACAAGTCATCAATCATCTGTGCTAGATGGTATCTCAGAAACCCTGGGGGTCTGTCAGACAGGTAAGCTGTGCTCAGCCCACTATGAGCATGGCTTTGGGGGGAGGCTTCTCCTCTTCTCTGCTCTGCTTCCACATGAGGAGTTAATGAACTGTTTCGTAAGTTAAGTAGCTCAACACAGTTGATGTTCTTGTGCAAGTTTGACTCAGTGAGACCTATTGTTGCACAGAAGCTGAGTGTGCCACTTTCTGAGATAACACTTCATTTTATTCATGGATTTTTTACTAATCTATTCCTCTTCAAAAACTGAAGAACGTATTTAACCTAGACCTTAGTGATTAAATAATATGTCACAGCAACACACACGTCATCAATAGCAATTAGAGAATAGTTCAACACAATGTTTGATAGTTTCACTTTAATGTATGTAGATGCAAATCTACATAATGGAGATTAGTTGCACAAATAAACTGTGTGCTTCCTCCCTGACTCATAAACAGCCCATCATAACGTAGTCTGACTCACTTTACTATGAGAGGCAACAACAATAATCTCACAGCAGCACCCCAACACATGGAAAATTGCAAGTTTTGCTGAGATTTGTGCAGTAAAACAGTTTGTTTCACTCAAACAAAGTGGCTAAATTTAAAGTGAGGTGGTTGAATTCAAAATAAACTTTTATTCACCAGGCCTTGATTAAAAATATCCCATTAGAAATGATCAATTATCAGCATTATTGACCGAAATGAAACATTTCACAAAGCCCTCAATGGATCCCTTTTACAGTGGAGGTCAACTAGGCAACGAGAGCTCTCATTTTAAAGGTTGCCAAGTGTGGCACTTTGAGTGAAGGAGCTGCCTCATACAAACTCAACAGGTTCAACAACATCAGTGTCACTGACTCACTGTTGGAAATGTCACTCTAATTTTACATTTGTGCAGGTTGAGGTGAAAATATCAATTTTTGCAGGAGTATTATGGAGTGAATTTTGTTTCAAAATTATCAAGCAAAACTTATTCAAAGTCAAAGAAAAAAAAATTTGTCATTGAAAAAAGAATACTTTTTCTCTTCTTTTTTTTTTTTTTTTTTTTTTTACAGACAATTCTTTTTTTTCAGTTTCAAAGTTCTGTTTTCAATGACAACTCTCTGTCCCTCTTTTGGCGTGGATGGGAGGAGTCTGAGGGGAGGGGCAAGGAGCACCTTATTTGTATATCAAGTAGCCATTGGCTGACATGACTGTAAGTCCGGGCCTTTAATATGAGTTTTAATATGAGAACTAGATGCACTCAGACAGCACAGACCTCCAGCAGCTCATTTCTACCCGAGAGTTGTCATTGAAAACAGAACTTTGAAACTTAAAGTGAGTAGAATGCTTAGAGCTTTTCTGGGTGAAACTGAAGGACAAAAACCCTGAAAGACAAATACTGCCAACACTTCCTCAGGTGAGGTCAATCAGAGACATGAGCTGTCAGTCACCTGAGGAAGTGTTGGTTATGTCTCTCTGGCATGTTCTTTGTCCCTGCATGAGCTGCAGTTTTTCAGATCCCACTTTCACCTGGTGATAAGGACAAAGAGACTTTTTGTATTCCAACACTCTCCCAAGTGTCTCTGATCCACAGAGACCTTTTTTTATTTTGGCCTCACAGTTTTGCAGATGTTACTGGCTGAATTTGGGGATGTCTTAAAATAGCCCATCACTGGGATTAAAGGGTATGAGACATGTCTAAAGTATAGCTAAAGACACTGATGTCCATTGTTAAACATCTAGAGCTTTAAACTTTTCCTGCAGCCAGTTAGTAAAATGAATTAAAGGCAAACCTGATGAAGCCTGTGGCAAAACATGTTTGCACAGATGCATTTTTGTCACGTTTTAGTTTTTTAAGAAATTAATTAAATTAGCATATTTTTTCACAGATTTAATCACATTTCCTATTTGGCTCCATATGGCATACATACGAGACAGGCGTGCTCACACATGTCAACAGTAATGAATCGAGAAATCCAAAAGTCTAAACCTTAATATTTCTATATACACTCAATTGTAATTATTTATCAAGCTGCATTATTTGTTGTATTTAGATATATATTTTTAAATGTCTCATAACCCTGCAATACATTTTGATAGTTTACTGTCGGCTTTTTTGAAATCTTGCAGGACTCATTGCATCTTTTTCTACCTGATGAATTTTCAGCCTTCATATTTTAGTGGACATTCACCCCCCCTCACCCCCGAGTAACAATGTTCTGTGTTGTTTTATGAACACCTGGAGCCAGTTCTCACTCATTATAAGCAAATGAAATCCCCCCTCGGATTTAACTGGCTAATGTCTGAAGTCCTTTCTGTGTGGCAACAATCTACGACGTCGGCTGATGACGAACTAACGGACTGGGTCAGGCGCTCGAGGTAATTGGGAGACACATAGAGGGGAGGATTACATTTGACAGGTCATTCATCCCACTTTAGGTAATAGTAAGCGAGTCTGGCGACCGTGAATGCAGCATTTAGACCTCACCCGTGGAGCCCTCATTGACCAGTCATTCTCTCTCTATATATATGCATTTTGATAGATACGAATGTATATTTTAAATACCATTTTGCCATCTCAAACTAGACTCCTCTTACCACAGGACTGTGTGAAGTATAAACACTTCTGCCTCCGTTATACATATATTTCAAATATAGCCTACATTGTGTATAATATACAACACAGACATTTGTTGGAAAGGTTATGAGCTGTGCAGCGGCTCCACACTCAGAGTAGCAACAGATGCCATTATAAAGCCTCCAAATCTGTCACTGCAGCAAATACATTCTCTGTTGTTGAAGTACATGTATGTGCATTTCATAGTTTGACTGATTTTCTACATGATGTTTTTTAAACTCATCAGCTTTAATTTTATTGACTTTAAATTCACTCAGTCTCTTTGGACAAAAAGGTTTGCCAGTTGATGTGATGCAATGAATGTAATATTAAAAAAAGAAGCAATCTCTGGTGCACCTGGGTCCATTAATAAAAGTCACATTTGTCGTTCCCATATGATGTTGTGTGACTCACAGTTGGAGTGTTTCTACAGCTAGAATTGATGTGAAATGTCTACTGCTGCTTCAAGATGAACAACTGGGTCAGAGGATATCTGGGTCTTTGATAGAAAATCAAAGGTACCATCCAGCTTAAAATACTGCTCTGTGTACCGCTATTGGCATTTTGTTGATAAAGCAGATGATATAATCTGCAGCTTAAATCAACTAACTTTTGAATTCGGGGGTCGATTTCGGGAGAATTTAGCTGCAATAATGTGTTTTACTCACAGCTGTAAAGACAAATCAATATGCTACTTCATGATGCAATTCTAAAGCATAGACAATGCTTGTATATATTATAAAGGAGCTGGGACACGGCATGTCTTTGGGGTGTAGAATGACTGCAAACACCTGAGCAGGAAACTAAAAAATAGAGTACAGTACAACCACTAGATGACTCATATACAACAAAGACAGACCACGTGTTTCGGTATTAACAACAGAAAAGAACAGAAATCAGGTTCTTCATTTAAGTTTGTATATACAAGTTTCAGCAAAAAGGCAGAGTGTCTGAGCACAAGTGCGCTATCAGAAAAGCAATTTTGGATGACCCTACAGCTAACCACTTTTATGATATATGTAACAGCAATCCAGACAGTCTTAGATGGCTTAAAAGACATCAAAAAGAATATTCAAGGTCTGAAATAAATACTGCAGAGAACAACTTTCTATGCACCAAACACAGGCCACAGCGTTTATGTAGTTATTCCGAAGCATGTGGCCTGCTATTATGAATGAGCCGTCTAGTGGTCATACGGAGGATTTACCCCCCGAGAGTTTATTGACTTCGCAATCATCCTGCATCTACTAAAGGGGAATACTATCTCTGCAACTTTTCACATCTGTTTTTCATTTTCCTGTTAGTATGAACTGAAGCTACCCTTATAAAGCATGTTCTGTTGCATGCAGTGTGCAAATGGTTGGGAGATATTACTTTGTCATAAGATAGCACATTAAGCTTTGACTGTCTTGCTCATATATCCGTCGCAGTCTGTAGTGCGAAGTGAGGTTCAAGCAGGTTTATAGTTTTCCAATGCACAGAGTCAGAATGACGAGAAAAACATGCAGGTCTACACACTTCAAAATGCAGCTGAATGTAGTAAGACATCTTGATATTTTTGGTACAGCGCATTTGACACACTATGTATTGGGATATACTGAATCTTTTTCTGCCATACAATATAGTATTAGTAGTATGAGTCACTGGAACACAACTTGAAGAAGCCAATTTGTGCTGCTGGGTTGTAACCCAGCTCTTTAATAACATGTAAAAGCATTGCCCATGTTTTTAGAATTCCATTATGAAATAGCAATCTGAATTGAAAGAAGAGCCTTGGATCATTTTTCTTTTTGAACTTTTGTGTCCCCTACCAAGGAGCACCTTCAAAGGAGCTCCTTGATGGAGCTTTAAAGTACTTTATATTTTTTTCATTTTCGGATTTGCTTCTGATTTCTCCTTATTTGTGCCTTACTTACTGTCCTCCTCCACAGCAACGGTGACTGAAGCTCATCAGCAATGCAGCATTTAGACTCATGCACCAGGCTAAACTGATGGAAGACCGATCATTTCTGTGTTGATTTCCACAATATATAACTAAAGCAATGATACATATTTTGGGAGTTTCTATGTCAAACAGCATTGAAAACATTATGTTGTCCTTCAAAATAAGATGTGATAATAGGATGTCAGGGTGATAGAGCCAAACACATTCATGCACATCATGTCTGGAACATCACAAGCCTTTTTTAAGTTTGAAGTCTTGTTTCAAATTCTGTCCAAAAAACTGAGTGTGTTTGAAAACCAGAACTGCTGCTTCGAGCTTTGTGCACAGAAAGCAGATTTACACCTCCAAGATCTTCTAAGCCCACAATCTGTAATTTGTTTGACCGTATAAATTATGTATATACATTCACATGCATAATGAAAAGGTTTGAGTTATACTATACTGTAAACCACCATTTTGTGCTTTGTTTACTGGATGATTAGGCAAAGAAATACACACCTGCTTTACTGCTTCACTGAGGGGAATAAGCCATAGCAGCAACACAGCTCAAATAACTTCAAGGTAAATAAGGTAGCTGTCGAGTGTTGGCAGTCAGTTAGCAGTGAAAAACAAATCCACGTGTTTTGATTAGGTAAGAACCTTTTTGTCTATATGTATTCTATGGTTTTAGACCTTTTGTAAGGAGCAAAAATGTCATTTAAAACACCCCATTCATCTCAATATTGAGCATTAAAAGCAGAGTTATTGGTAAATATACCACTGCTGGTTGTGTTCCAACAAAAAATGAAAGAGAGTTTCAGAAATGTTACTTTCGATGCCAGAACTTCCTTGTAGGTAATTATCAAGTTATTGGTATTGATCAGTCAATGCCCTAGAGGTATGTTGTAGCCATTTGAGGCTGCAGGGCAGCAAAATTGTGACTTACTGCTGCTTCAGAGGGATTGTAATCTTCTTGAAAACAGTTCAGACAGCCAAATTAAACCCAAATGTCAAATAATTGATTATGTGATGCTCTGTTTGTCTATTTTAGATCCAGCTTATTTCCAGCTTGTTTGTCCTGCTGTCACACACACCCCCATATCGGAGAGGGATGGCATGCTTGTGCAACCAAAGCAGATAGCGCTCTGTGTGTGTTTCTGACCCTTTTATCAGTCGTCTGCCACAAAAGTCAGCCAGTCTCGACCGCCATCTCAGCTCATCACTGTCTTGTCCTGTCACATTATCCGGCAGCGCCGAGTGAGGGAGCGTCAGCTTCGGCTGTTGTGCTGAACTTTGAGATGGACGGGCCTTCTGTGGGCTGTCAGATAGTATCCAGCAAATGACCTGCTTATTCTCCCCCGCTGTCGACACTCTGCCAACGTCTCCCCTGACAGAAACACATCAGTGGGTATCAAAGACGACCAGACGAATGAAAGGAGACACCCATCGTCAGAGAGCAGGGGGAAGAAGAAATAGATTTACTTATGTCGTTATCAGAGCTCAAACTTGATATGTTTCTAAGAATCTGCCTTTAGATTACACATTATGGTCCAATTCCTCATTTTGAAAAACTTACCAGTTCCAAGCTGCATTAGGCAGGGTTTTTCATAAATATAACAAATAAGCTTCACCTCACATTAGTCTGTCTTCTATGTGTAAGATCCTAAACCCCTTAAAATTGCTTTTTCAAAGATGTTAGGGATGTTTACACGACTACAAGACCTGTTCAAAAGCACTGCAAACATTTCTTTTTCTCTAATTGCAGATTGGCTGTGTTCGCCATCTGCTCTCTGATTGTCTGCGGTGGCTTTGTGGTTACCTCAGCCTCGGGCGAGAGGCTGTTTCAAGGCAGACAGCTCATCAGGATGATTGACAAGTCTCGGTGCTGGAACTCGACCAGCTGAGAAAAAAATTGCATATTAGAGCCATATAGGAAGTGATTTGAAAGATGACACTGAGTCTGCTGCAGCCAGAGATGGTGCAGCGGGCAGTGCTGCAGGCCTGAGAATGGGCGGATGTGACACGCTTTTGGTGTGTGTGGGTGTTTCTGCTGTGCGTTTGCAAGTGGATTATATGTATGTGTCGCGGTACATTTGCTCCAGCAACATTTCGCTTTCTGGCAGGCGTGGCCCGAGTGGAGTGTGTGGCTCAGTGGGTGGCTGATGGGAGTGGAGCTCGGGGAATAACATGTCCCTGGCATTGCAGCTGCTCTCTGCAGACGAGGCCTGTACACATCATGTTTCAGTGCAGGGAGGAATAAAATGCTACATGACAGGGGATTTCTTAAAAAAATACATAGAAAGATGCACAGGAGGTGGTGCAGCTTTCAGCACTGAATGTGGAGAAATTAGCAGCGAAGCCAAGAACAGCAGAGTGGAATAAATTCACATGCAGAATTCTGAATCCCCTTTTCACCACTTTATACACAATGAGTAATGATGTTTCCACGAATAAGTCTCAACTGAACATTTTGTTGGATTATGCTTTTTCTTGTGGCCTCATCGCAGCAGATTCTTTTCACAGCATCTGCACCAGAGTGAAGGAGAAATAACATGTTTCAAGCCCAGTGCGTGTTTCTAGTAAGAGATCACCCATTCTCTCGTGGCCCAGATGTTTTTAACTGGCTTTCCATAGCTCAGGCCCCAGTTTCCCAGCAGGCTGCAAAGAGTCTGCCTCTCTACTCTGGCGTTTTCCCTGCCAGCGAGCCTCTCCAACTCCATGTGTCATCCTCTTCTCTCTTTCCAAAAACTTGGGCGAGATTTACAGTACAAAGGTAGACTGTTGCATAACGCCTTCTTTTCCTCCAATTCAGCAACAAAGTGTGTCAGGGCAAAGGCAGAGGAGCAGCTCTGCTCTGGTAATGTAATGCAACGTTTTCAGTGTTTTCAGGCTGATCTCATTGCACATTTCACTGAATATCATCAAGTGCTTTTTAGTTGGAGTAGTGGGTATAATTTGCTTTTACCTTTCTGACATTGCCTGCACGTTGAGCGCAGCATGTTTCACATCACTGGATGTGCACAGCAGATATCTGGTGTCTAATAGCAGTCAGCCATTAATGATATTTTAGAGGAACCTATACTTGGTATCAAGTTCTTTCCAACAGACTTGCTTTGTATTGCAGTCCTTTGATTAAACCCCCTAAAAACTCATCTCTGTGTATCAAAGTTAGTTTTTCTCTGTGAAAATACGCCCTTCCAGCCTTCAAATGTTTTACATCTCTATACTGTTTATTCACAGTTTGCAGATCTATGAAATGAAGCTCAAGCACACCAGCTCACTTACGACTTTGCTCAAATACTGTAAAATGATTCTACGCTACACAATGGAAAGTTCTAATATTGCAATCTGGTCTTCCAAAAATGATGGAACTGCATTCTCATTTACGTTTTGAAAGAAATTTCATTTTGAAATGTGTAGTAGGAAAGACTTCTAGTTTAAAAGAGCCACAAACACCACATAGGTAGGCAGGAGGAGAGGACTCGAATGGACTTTTAACCAGGAGACTGGGGTTTGTGTCCCGTGTTGGACCATTATTCTCAGACTTAAGTTCAGTTGGTTAAATTTGGTTAAGTTTAGGCACCAAAATAACTTAATTTAATAACTGGGTCAAAACACTTTCACGTTTGAAGCTTCTTCTCCATTTTCTGGGTTACCAGGCCTTAAGTCCTGTCCCATCTAATATATGACTGGTTTGCTCTAAATTACCAACAATGTAATAAAATAAATGGCAAAGATATGTTTTTTCGAAATCTATTTGTGATACATTACAAACAAATGTAATCCAGCAGAAAATGCATTTCCCTCAAAACATAACTGGGAATGCAATGTTGTTGAAGACATGGCTGAATATTGGAGTAATTTAACCACAATGATACCGAATAATAATCCAGAAAGCTCCACTCTTCAAGTTGACAGGACTGGTTCCTTGGGTTTGTTATGTATGAAACCCCATAAGTCTGATTCTGTGTTTTTGAAACTTTCAGAATATAAAAACACCATATGTTAACAAGGTAAAAAAAAAATTGATTCCCACCAGAGGGGATCTTTAAAAGATGATAATGTATTCTAATTTCCCATCTGTTGAGTAGGTGTGTTAGGTCATTCTACCTGCTAAGAATACTGCTCAAGCTGTAAAAGCCTTTATTAGTCTGCTGTCCTCTCTACTGCTGTCATAAAGTCATGCAACTCAGAGTAACTACAAAGATTTTAGTGTAAACATTTTTTCAACACTTGGCCTCAGTTTGTGACACAGTTAACATTGCATTTTTCAGTATATCTGAATGCCATATAACTAACCAGAGTTACTCACATAATCATTTTCATCTTTAAGCAGCAGTAATTGGGTTTTTTTAACCTCCTCGGGGCGGTGGACATGCTGTAAACACAACACAGACTGTATTATCACCTTATAAACATGATACGGTGAATGTGTTGGCAAACAGTAGCCAAATTACACATGCAGCAGACAAAGTCTTTTAGTTTGTGTTTCTGCTGATAAATGCTCCTCTGTGTTCCCCAGCTAGTCATTAACTTTGAGTGACCGCTGTTTGCTGCCGGGCAGGTAGTGTGTTGTGGGTTTATCAAAGCTTTTTTTGCTGAAAACGGATGCTGCAGCTTGAAATTACACAAATGAGAGCAGTGAAACTGATAGAAAATAGTAAAGCTGGCAGCCATAATGCCAAGACATCGAAACCAAAGATGCTAAAAGGTGATAATTCTGAGTGATTTTCTCGAAAGCTCTTGTTGCATTCCAACAACATCTGATGCTCGGTAATATAAAATATTCATTCGAGCAGCTTTTATGTTTGGAACAGTTGGTATTATCTCTTCTCTCAACAGCATACTGTGTGTATTTTATGTTTATTAAGAATCAGTCAGCTCAAGACATGAGCATCTATCCTGGTTTTGACATTTTGTGATTTTCATCTCCAGCTGCATCAAACCATAGTGCTGAAAACCACAGCCAAACAGCGCCATGACATATTCTGTGTCAATAAACATTGTGTAGAAATGTCCTGTTAGAAATATTCCTCGGAGTCTGCTGCAGTGCTGGAACACATCGACATCCCTCAATGATGATCCCCACAGTGGATTAGAAGTGTCTGTAACACTCACTGGGGACTATTTTGGGATATTGTGTATTGTCTGTGAACATAAGCACTGTGAGCGATTCATTAGAGACTTCTGTGGCAGCCCAAATGCGATCTTTGTTTTTTTTTTTTTGTAGTCTGAGGAAAACATTCTATTGTTGCAGGGTTTTGATTATAAAACCAAGAATATCCATTTAAAGGCAGAAACTAAAATTGAGCCATTGACTGACTTAGTGAGCAAAGTCAGGGGAGCATTCTTGTGTTTTCCATTTGAGGCTAATTATTTTATCTGTGTTGTGGTGTTGTGCGCAGAAGTATTCTCCAACAACTCATTACAATAGTCCCGCATTAAATCAGCAACATGTCTGAGATTGATTCTGCTCTGAGCCCGTTTGCCTCTGGCTAAACCTCAACATCTCACTCTTTCTGAGCCTGTCTCGCTCTGAACCTGTCTCTGAATATGAGAACAGCACTCGATCACATGACGAGTTGTCCAACCATGTTAGAGATCAAAAGTGTTCATAGCTCTTCTTTATCCTCCTATGGGCCGATTGCTCCACTGTCTAGTCGGTGCATAAGAAGTATGTGTCTCGAGTGTGGGGCTTCTGTCAGGAAAATTACTGCTTTTTGTTATGCTAATTTATGCTTCCTTGTGTCCTCCCCTCACTGCCATCATGGAGGTAGGGATGCAATGAATAATCAATGTTGTCAACAATAATAGATGACTTATTAACATTTAGTTAGTGACGTCTTTGTGTTTGTTTTGTCCACTGACTGATTAGACATAAAGTCCTTACTGTTTACAAGAGTGAGATGACATACATGATAATGCACTTTACTCAGATATCATTAAGCCAAACATTCAAAGACTATCAACCAATCCAAAATGCCGCTACCAGGCTTTTAACACATACCAAGAGAAGTGACCACATTACACCAGTCCTTGCTGCCCTTCACTGGCTACCTGTCAGTTTTAGAATTTATTTTAAGATTCTCCTGCTTGTTTTTAAAACCTTGAAGAACCACATTCCTGCCCACATTCAGAAACTGCCAACTGTTTATGAGCCTGATCACAGCCTGAGATCCTCTGGAAGGGCCCTTTTGATGATTCATAAGTCCAGTTTGGTCACTAAAGATGACCAAGCCTTCGCTGTTCAGGCCTTCAAGCTCTGCAACGCCCAGCCTGAGAATCTCAGGCAGGCAAACGCAGTGTCCTCTTTTAAATCTCTTCTTAAAACTCACTTTTACCTTACAGCCTTTTCTCTACTGCTGCTTTTATTTTTACAATTTTCTCTGTGGTTTTATGGGATCTTACTGGTTTTTAGTTGAACTTATATGTTTTAACTGTGAAGCACTTTGTAACTGTGTGTTTTGAAAGGTGCTGTTCAAATAAAATCCTTCTTATTATTATAAGTATCATATGCACCAAGTTCACTGCAGAAACACTGGAGAAACCAAAAATATATCAATGGGTTCCACCGTGCATTTCAATCCCTGCGGCCTGCCGGGTCTAAGTTGGCCTCCACTGGGCCTAAGCATAGAGGATGTATGTTCGGCAACAGATATATTGGTAGGAAAGCTCTAACATTCCGGCTCCACTTTTAACAACGTTAGCCCAGCTCGGGTTGATGGCCGAGCTCGTCATTCTCAGTAAGTCATCTTAACTCAGACTCTATAGGAGACTTCTTATTTGTGCTATTAGTCTGTCGCTAGCTCTCACCGGCTACCTGTCAACAAAAGACACTGGCACGTGCGCTGGTGGACCAACAAAAAAATCCATTAAATGTTCACCCACCCTCTCGTTCTCTTGACCCTCCCCCTCTCTGTATGCCTGTGTGTATAAATGTGTGCTGCATGCATGTTCCAGTCCCAGACCACTGCATTTACCAGCTTTCCAACAAGGATCTTCCAATTACTTAAATGCACCTCCAGGAGATGAAGGAGGCCTTTTTATCAAGCGGTGTGACGTATAAATGAATGTCAAAACCTTTGTGGGTGTCGGGTGGATTTAATAAGTGATACAGCTGTGCAGCTCATCAAAGGTAACTGCCATTGCTTAAGAGTGACACTAAGGAGCAAAGGATTTATTTCTCTCATATCCTCGCTGAGAGGAGACATGAGTGAAGAAAGCAAGGCAGCATGTTAGCATAATGAAGAGCACCCAGTGCCTGCCTCTCTTTCCTCTCTTCAGTTTCTTCCCTCTCCAGCTGCTCTGTTGTGGAATTTTCCATTCTCTGTCTTGCATCACCTGGGCTCTAAGTTGCCCTCGGTGAGTTTACCTCCTCCAGAGATCACCTGACCCAGCTGCTCCTCATTCACTCTGTCCCAAACACAGAGACCAGTTTTCATCCAGTCTTTGCCAGATCGTTGCTGCCAAGCTGCTGCAGCGTCGCTGTCATTGTTGTCACCTGCACCTGATTACCTTCCTGCTTCAGTCCTTTTGTCTGATTTCACTGTCTTTCACTGGCCAATGCAGGTGACCGTCAGCATTTCAGAAATACCTTTCAGTGTAGTCCAACACAAACTACTCCTAGAAAATGAATTTTAGAAGTCAGCAGAGAGTCTATCCAACAGACAGAAAAGAAAAGTAGAAAGAAAAGCCAGCTGTGTGGTTCTGCTTAGTAAGTACAGTCATTTTATTCCAGTGGTGAATATCTGAAAATCTCAAACATCTTTTTCTATCCCCGCACACAAATACCTTTGAAATCCCAAGTAATGCTTCTGTTCAGCCAAACAGCGTCCACAGCAAGCGACGGTATAAAATCATTGTGCCTACCTTCTGCAGAGCAATTGTCAAGGTGGATTAATCCTCCCACGCAGTGCTGCCACCTTTCCACTTTCCCCAGCCAAGAAGTGCCTATTGAGACTTTTTTTTTTCTGAGAGAGGCAGATGTGTTTGTTCATTCCCCAAAGCTCTCTCACCACACAGAGGGAGGCACAACACCAAACAGACAAGCAGCGATGCAGTTGTACTTCCACTCCAAGCACGTTGTGAAGCTGAAAATGTATGCGCTCGCTGTGCAGCAGAAGCTCTTTTGTTTATGTTGGCATCTTTTGAGCATTTTATCCTTTGTAAAATGAACAATGAATCCAGCCTAACCATCATTATCTTTGTAGCCACAGCTTGATATCACTTATGTCTATGTTTCACAGAACTCAAAATAAAGGAACTTTAAATCTCACGCTGCTCCGTCTTTACACTGCTTTGCTTAGACTGACCTGATGTACTACACATTGAGTGAAATTAATAAACAGAGCTTAAATAGGTCTTTGCACGGATCACTGGGATCCCTCAGTTGTAAGGCCATAGATACTTTGTGAATACTGCTAATTATCAAGAATCATTGTTATTGTTGGAGGATTAAAAGATGAAAATGCAAAAGATGGAAGACTTTTGAATGTAGTCAACAGTTTTTACATTAGTAACATGTAAACACTAGCATTAGATAAATAATGCACATTATTTTTATATGGCCACTTGTATCTGGAGGGAGCTTCGTGTACAGTTGCTGCTCCTTTGCTGATTAGGATGCCTCCTAGGCCTCTTACTTTAGAGGTTTTCATGGTGTATCCAGCTCAAAGCAGTCTCCGGGATCGACCCAGAATTTGCTTCAGGGATTACATATGTCATCTGGCCTGGGAACGCCTCGGGATCCCCCATAAGAAACTAGAAAATATTGCATCCTGTATAGCCGGCTGCCACTGCGACCTCACTATTGATAGGTGACTAAAATGGATGAAAAATGAATAATTTATATATGCTAAAGCAATGACTTTTTTCATGGACTGCTTTGTCAAATTATTCAATTAATTCGATCAAGAAAGAATTCCTCTTGCAGCAGTTCAGCCATTACAGAGAGAATATAAGCAGCAGCCTGTGGAGGAAACTCTCAAACCAAATCAATCCAATTGATGCACATGAGTTCATGAGTTTATTGAAAAACAATTACAAATGCAAGTTTAAAGGGATGGTCTTAAAGCAGGTTAATGCTTACAGAAGCTCACGTGATGTTTTCAAGTGGTCAGGTGGTTAAAGCACATTATGTTTTACCGCTGTGTGCAACGGTTTTTTCAATCACCTGCTCCCACTGGATTTCTTCCCATTCATTCCAGTAAAATATACATTCCATTGATTTTGTGTCTTCTTCTGTGCTGCAGGGAAATCATGTTATTTTATTGTGTATGTATACTATGTACTTAGTTGTTCTAGGGCAGTAGTACACAGTTGTAGTATGTTGCTGAATATGTGTAGGAAGAAGTGCTTCATCTTAGAAGGAGAGCTTATTTTGACCTTTGTATGTTTGGTCTTGCTGCAGAATAAATTTTTAATAAATCAGATGTCTCTATCTCTCATGTGATGGAAGATATCTAAACGTCTTCAGTGCCTAAAACTATTACACACTACTTTATCTATGTTGTAAATGTTCTGCAGTTTCTGAAAATACGCATGGTCATCTGACAAAAAAATTCCTGAACCAACTAAACCTAAATGCTGCCTTCGGTCCGGAGAGCAATATATGATCTATGATTAGGATCGCTAGCAGGTGTTAAATTCATTGCTGTTTCAAGTTTCTTCTGGGCAAATATTGCTAAAAATAGAAACAATAAAGCCACTGGTGCCCTTTAAGTGTTCCCTTGAGGGAATTTGCTCACAGCCATTACAGTAAGGTCAGTTAAGACTGATGGTGTATGCCTTGAGTAAGCAAATGGAGAATTAATTCCTGATATGTCTGTGTTAATGTGTGAGCATGAAATCACCTGTTGAAGCAAAAGATGGATGCCCGGGTTTTGGAGAAGGCCCCCAGGCAACCCGTTTTCTCTTCACAGCCCAGTGAACGATGCAGAATGAAGCTGATTTACAGGTCAGCTTTAGCCCTGTTTTAATTAGCCTCGCTTTGTGTCTCTCTCCATCCACCAGATGGACCCGGTGCAGAAAGCCGTCCTCCATCACACCCTCGGCCTCCCTCCCACCGCCAAGAGGAAGCACGTCTCCTGCAGCGTCTGCCAACTGAGGTTCAACTCACAGGTGAGCAAGTTTCCTTCTGAGCAGGAGAGAAAGTTGAAAAGTCACAACAACTCCTGCCAGAGATGAACGCAGAAAATAAACAGCAAACACCTCGCACCACCTCACAGTCTGAGAAGAATTTTGTTGTGAACTGTTCTGGTGGCAGCCATACTGTCTTGCACATTGTTCTGTTGGGGCTCAACATATTTTATTGAAGAAATGGTAATGACCAAAATACAGCATTCTACCATAATGAAAACCTAAGTGATTAGAAAAGCAGATGTTCATGAGAAGAGGTGCTTAATTGTGTTCTTCATTCACTGAGAGGGAACAGTCACTTGAAGATTTTACTCTTCTAAAGCACTGAAATACATGAGTTCAGTTTTCTGTAAGTGTTGGTGCTGACTGTGCATCAGGCTACATTCACACCAATATGCTTTTGTTTTTAAATGCTTAACTTCTACTACATTTATATTTAGCATCCACACTCCAACCCTAGAAGTAGGAGCGCTTCGAGGAACACTTTTAGTCTAAAACAGTTCCTTGAGAAACCACTTAGAACTGATTTGTGGAATTTGGCTTTGTTATATTAATATAGTATACTGACCTTACTGACCTTAGCATTGAATTAAAGTAGAGTCATTTGCTTACAATTCTGTTGGAAAAGTCAGATCCCAATTTTCTGGAATATACATAAACAGTCCCTAAAACTTACAATTAGTAATACTTTCAATATTGCTCAACAGACCGTCATAATAACACAATAATATATTTGTATGTTCTTTAATTCATAATTATGTAAAAAGAAAAAAAACTTGCAATTTGTTTTATTTTGGATGAAGCTATTAGAGGTGACTCTAGTAGCCTCTTTTCTGAATGAAACTGTTAAAGGTTCCTCCAGACATGAAAGGTATATCACCAGAATATCACCGGAGTTCTTTGACGCTCTTCTAATTCTAACTACTCCAGCTTTGACGGGCAGAAACAAAGATATTTGCAAATGGTGTTGCAGACGTCCAGACATGCTTCCTGATTAGGTCTTATCAGTCACTTTGTGTTGTTCCCTGACTAGTTATATTGCTGTCATACCCATTTCCTCCAGAGGACAAAGACATGGATGGCAGGCATTTCTGACTTTGTTTTCTAAAGAAATCTCTCTTACTTTTCACAATTTCTCTTCTTGCTCCATTATATTTTCAACAACTAAGCAATAAATCCATTGCTTCTATCTACATGCATGTACTCGCAGACCCCTCTTGCCCTCGATATAGAAACCAACCTGCAGGTCATATACATATGTTATGGTCTTTCCCCAAAGTCTCTACATTCTGGTCAGATATTTTTGGCGCTTATAGTAAAGATTTTCAAAATAAAAAATCAACCCTGTGTCACATGGAGCCAGAACTTTGTCCCTTTAAAGGCAAAACTTGCGTCCTTAATTGCTAGGACAATCCTGCTCAGTCTCCACTTCACTTCACAAGATAGATAAGAAACATTATATATTTTATTAAATTAGAAAAATACTGTTTCTGAGGGACCATACAACAAAACATGAGGAGCTGGATCCCATTTCACCAACAAAGATTATTTTAACAGTCTGTGTTTTCTATGTGTCAGTGTTATTTATAATCAGAATCACAGAATAGTGTGAATGATATCGGCTGTTCTACGAGCATAGTTAAGAACTACCTATAACTGATACAAAAAATATAAAGGAATTAGTAAGAGTGAGTGCAGGAGAGGGGGGAGGAAAGAGAGAAAATGAAATATCTTAAAGCAAAACTACTGTCACTAACATAGGAAAATATACAGATTCAATCTCAGTGACACTCACAATGGAAGTCTGCACACTTTTAAAACGTCAGCTCCACATCAACAGAATCAGACACACGTCACAAAAACGCAGCCTGCTGGATTTGAAGGAGGGATCCTCTCCAGAGGCAGCTGCGTCGCTGAGATCAGCAGGGTGTCAATTACCTCACAGTGGGTGATAACGAGGTGCTGCCTGCTGCATATTCTTGGTGCTTCCCTTCCAGAAGGGGCCTGCATGATAGCCAAGCGGCCCTCCACAGACTCCACCCGACTATTGATATGAAGATGTAGTTGCTTTCTTTGTATTTAAAGTGTCAATGGGACACACCGGTGATGTGTCTCTACAGATCTATTTACTTTTAAATTAGGTGATTGCTGGCTCTACAACAACAGGAGAAATGAAATCAAGCACTCCAGGTGTGCTGTCTGGAATTGTTAAGCAGTTTCATGTCTGTAAATGGCCCTCCTTCTAATTCAGGCAATTTATTGGTTTGTGTTGCTCAAGTTGGATTTATCCTCACTCAAAGTCACGATAGATTAATTCTAATAGCATTCTTTGGCTTTATGTTTGCAATCTATTCCCCATGTTTTAATAATGTACACGATGTGTTCAAAATAGATCACAGCAGGGAGAGTTTATCAGTGTGTTTCTGCAATCATTTGTCTGCAATACATTTGAATGGAATGCATTATATTAATACTAGCTCGCCAAATCATACCGATGGACAAGTATCTAACCGAGGAGATGGGTTTCGATTTCTCCTGCACCTAATTTCCATTTTCAAAGTAATCAAAAAAAATTAGAAAAGAAAATCGCCGCCCCTGCTGCATGCTGCTAAATCAGTTGCATCCCTAAATAGCAGCGTCATGGCTCTTTCATTAAAGCAGTAATCAATCCATTTCGAACACTTAATGGCTTGGTGATTACTCAGGGTGCGATTATTATGTTTTACATGGCGAAATCTATCTGAGTATATAAAGCTTCATTAGAGAAATAGAGCCTGTGTTTGGCTGTCAATCAACAGGTAGCTCTGTGAGAGACGAGAGAGTTTGAAATACCCGGAGGCTGTTTTTTTCCCCTTCTGTTTTCATTTGAGCCACGGATGCAGCAGAAGATTGTCTTAATTTGCTCCGCTGACAGTTTATCATAATGCGAAGCTGCAACATAATGCAGAGCAGGAAGCTGGACCTGCCTCGCGTTCTGCTGAATGCTGATCCCTGCTGCTCTGGAGGAGAGGAAAGTCTGTTTGCAAACCAACTAATGGCCTGAGATCATAAAGAGGAAAAAGCTTCTCTGTTTTAAAAGATTTTAAGATGTTCCCACTTTACTAGATGCAGTCATGTTTATGAGACCAGGTCATAAAGTGGACTCATGTCTGTTATTTGTTAAGTGCGAGTGAGTCAGCGGATGTTCTGATCTTCTCCTTTACAAAGCGTTCTTTATTACCTGTTTAGGTTTACAGCATTTGCAACACTTTAGCAGTACCTTGTGTTTTTGTGAATTCATCCTGTTTACCTTTGAGGCCTTTTACAAGCTGATAATCATATTAGGATTTCTCTCTGTAATTTTCTTGAAATAGACACGAAGAAGCGCACACAGCACCAGTGCTATTAAGAGGCGAGGAGAAGCTGAGACTCAGAAAAATGATTATAAAAGAATCATTTAGCTAGCTTGTTGATTGTTATTTCATTTTCACTAGTCAACCATCTGAACACCCGAGCAGTTCCTGTCACATTTTTACTCACTGTGGGCTCATTTTTCACTGCAATATAAAGTCCTGCACCTCTATGGAAACAGCACAACCATAGAGGTTAGAGGTAGAGAGAACTCAAATATCACCAATCCTCTGTGCAGTGTGACACCTATAAAGTCATAAATAACAACTATATATTTTTCAGACAAAAAAATAGAATCGATATTGTGAAAAATGGTGGCTCAACATGCTTTAAATATTTCATTATTTACATTTTACATCCTCTTCAAACTTGATGTTCTTCACACTCCTCTGCACATCAACTGTAGGAAGATGTTTCACCATGCTGACTGCATCCTCCAACAACTTGCTGACAACTTGCTCCTGTGTGGCCCATTATTGAGCCACGCTGCATTTATTTTATTGATCCAATATGTCTGATTTTCGTGCCTGTACTTCAACTGTAACGTCTCTGAATTTTTGCCACATGACTGTTGGTCACAGCTGAGTCACTCACGGCTTCTCAGTAGCACCAAGGAGAGCAGATGTTTTTTGTTTTTTTTTAAGAATGTGTAACTTTTGTAATTTTTTTGGAATGAGACCAGTGGAAAGAAGTGATTTTGATCAAAGTTAAGCTTATTTTTGGCTATTTCTCCCAACAGAAAAGGTCACACATGATACATTCAAGGATCATTGGAAAGTTGAAAACCTGATTTCTGTTTTAGTTTCTGGCTCTGGTAGCTTTTTAACTGAAAACATGCCTTTCAAACCCACTGCTGGATTTTGGGGTTCAGAGGGTTAAATTAGGTTGCTATGTGTGTGAGAGAGAGACGGAGCAAGCGGGTGAGGAGGACAGCTGAGTAACTGAATGGGAAACATAGTCTGTAATTATTGATTGATTTGATGTTATGGTATTTATGCAAGCTAAAAAAAAAATCTGCCTCTGCAATATTGTGGTACCAATCGCACAAAGGTGGAGAGAGAGGAACAAAAAGCTGGGAGGTTCATTAAAATGAGGCAGTGTATCTAGCTGTTATTTGCTGGTGTTGTGATCTGTTGTCCCGAGCTGCTTTGTGAAAACCTCCCCTTTAGTTCATGCAGCCATCTGAAGCACACGTTTGGATAAATGTGTGTCGTGCAGAGATCAGTAACTTTACATGCATTAATCCACTTTGTTAAACTTTATTAAATCACATCATGATGAAAGACTATTCGGTTATGAAAGAATTATATATATACTAGAGCATGATATAAAAGGGTTCTTCCTGCGACAAGGAGATAATGGATTACTAGAGCTCAATAATAACCATGTGTCATTATCCTCCTCCCCAATTTTCATTGCATTTTTTTCATGTCTTATAGTTCAAATACATTATGGAAGTGTAAACACTGCTGTGTTATGTGAGCACTATCAATGTAAAAAAATAAATTTAAAAAAAGCAGAATTAGTACTGTTCTGTTGATGGGATGATATAAGAGGATTTATTTCTGTCACCGCATCCATAAAATCTATAGAGAATCCACAGGATCTTTAAATGGCATTAGATAGTAACACTTGAGATTATAAAATCAGCCACGGATGAGGATGTTTGAACGTCCCAAATTTGATGCCCCAACAAACAAGGACTGAAGTTCTGCTTTATAGCACGACACAATCCACCGACAGCTGTAGCTGATCACCTGACTGACCATTTACCACACATATGTTGATTTTTTTTAATAATATAAATTATTTTATATATGTGTCAATTTAAAAGAAGGAAAATCTGTAAAACTAACAGCTTTTATGTATAAGTAGAAATGCACACATTCTCCTCTACCAGTTTTGTCAAGAAACAACAATGCAACAACTTGATCACAACAATGCAATAAATGTACTTACTCTACCAAAGTTCAAGGCCCCAACAAATGTGCTTTCTGATGTTTCGGGAATTTCAGGGCTGAATATTCAAACACAGACGTCAGGCTTCTACAATTCACAGCTTATTTTACACATAAAGCAAGACCTGGGTTCCATTAATATCAATACTGGTGGATATTTCTTGTTATTAACAGTTATTGACATTAATGACATGTCATGTAAAAAAGTAGGTTATATGTAGTTTGCCGTCTGATAAAATCTAAAACTGTGAGACCAAAAAGTTATAAATGAGATGTTTGAGTTCACAAGAAACAATGTAGATCTTTATTTAAACAGCGAAGGACTTCACTGAGAATAAATAATAACTTATATAAGAGGCCGAGATAACAACAGCTCATGAAGCTGAACAAAGAAAACATTAGAAAGAAATTTAATACATCATTTAAAGTGTGTCGTTTTAGAGAGTGTGATGAAGATACAAATATGCAATAAGGAAAACAAACACACACAGGACAGCATTTACTGATGATCTCATCCTTCCTTTGTTTTCATGTACTCAAGCAGAAATAGATAATCATAAAACCTGCTGTGAAAGTTACTCGCTTCTTTTCCACCTCTGCAGGTCTCCTCTGTATCCATTCAAACATCTTGCAGTACAACACAAGGAACACACCATCTCTGTCTTGTTTCCTTCTCATTGAAAATTCAATTCAATTCAGTTTTATTTATATAGTGCATATTTACAACATATATCATCACACAGCACTTATCATCATAAGGAAGAACAGAAAGCAGAAAACAGAAAACCCAACAATCAAAAAATTGCTTTTGGATTCCCTATGAACAAGCAGTCCGCAACGGTGGGAAGGAACCAAAAAAACCCTAGGATAGGGAAGGGGGGGAAAAACCTCAGACAGAACCAGTCAGTCATCATCTGCCTCAACCGGTTAGGCTGGGAATGGGGATGAGGGGGGAGAGGATAACAAGAGAGGTTGGGGTGGGGATGGCAGGACAGCAGGTACATAAGTAGCTTTTTAACCCTGATTCTTCTGTTTGGGACCTTGGAGATCAGTCTAAAAAAGCACATTTAAAACTGTGTGGTCATGTTGATACTTTAGCATTTTTCCCTTCTGCCTCAGGCTTACTAATGAAAATGATTTTTTAATGATGACTTGGGTCAGTCAGACAGAAACTTATGCTTTGCCATTAGACTCCAGTTGCAAAAAATGGGTAAATGCAGTTAATTTTCAAACTGTGATTTGTGTTTTTGTAACTCTCTCAATTCCCCCAATAAGTGTATTTGGATTTCTGCTACTGGAATTTATTTATAAGAGAAGGAACAGTTGAGCAGGACTGCATGTTGCATGGTCAGATGGTTTGAAAGCCCATATTAAGAACTAGATCTGACACATCATCACCCAGCCCCGAGGCTCCTTCCACACTAATATGTTTTCATTTTCAAATGCAGAACTTCTCATGCTTAACATCCACATCTACTCCAGCAGACTTTTGCTGCTGACCCTGTTTTACTTCTCCTCCGGGGTTGTGCTTTAGTCTGGATAAACAGAAACAGAGACTTTTGGAAACTGTGATGCAGAAAACCTATGTTCTCTTTCTGATTGGGCCTCTGTGTTATTATGTTCTTTCCCTGATTCCCACCACGTAACTGTTTTCTGCAAGAAAACAAAGACATCAGCCTTGACTACCAGTAGTTAATTCAACACAGATAACGATTATGTTACAGGCATTGCTGACCTTGTTGTCTATGCTGTTGTGCAGTTAAGGAAATTTACTTTTCTGTTCTTCCTCTATAGTATTTTCTACAACTAAGCAACCAACCGGCACCTGCAAGCCCAGTGTACTAGAAAAGGCCACATGATGTGTATCTTCAGGCATTGTAGGCATCATAGTCTGAGATTATTTCTGAAACATACAGGCATCTGCATCTCTTTACATTAACGTGATGACAAGTGAACATGTTTGTCTCAGGTCTGGATGAGCACCGTTGTCACTTTTACATGCCACACAACAGCGTTTACAGTTTCCATAACGCGATCGAATTGAATTCCGTCAGATTAATGTCAGGCTGCAGCAGTACAAAGGTAAACATTGCACAGCGAAAGAGAGAAATCACATCCTGTACTGTCCTCTAACATTACAGCAACGGATTTATTGTCTCAATCTTTATTTCATATGCACAAAGAAAATAACATCAGCTCAATAAACAGTGAGACACAGTGAAAAAGCCGTTTCAAGTTGTTAAGATTCTTCTCAGATCACATCACTGTGCATAAACATTTTTTCCCTCACAGTGCAAAACACAACCACAGCAATAACCTGCCTTTCTTTCCTCTCTTTCCATTTTTCATTCATACCAACTGGGTGGACAAATCATTGAATCTCCAACAAGAAAAAACCTTTTGCATTCAGCGTGTGAGGAAATACCAATTAAATCTGGGTCCAAACTTAATGTTCCTTGTGCTCATGATGGTCATTAATTAAGGCTTTAATGGCAAAACAAATTTTAAACAGCCATCAGTGATGCAGCCTGTGAGCTATCAATGTCACTCTCTTTTTTTTTAAAGCTGTTATAACATTTATAAATCACTGCTGGGGCACAGAAAATGGTTACCACTTCAATGGGGACTTTATTATTACTATCTGTTTTATTTCGCCAAAAAGAGAAGTAATTTATCTTCCAAAGAACTTGGTCAACAGTTTCAAGCTTGTGTGTTTTCCCTCCCATTGTGTTAATAACAATAGTACACTGTCTCTGATATCTAGAGTAATGCTATCAGATAACTTGAATGACCACTAGAACAGCTTTTTAATGCCATCAGACCAGTTTTCATTGTCTCTGCGACCTTTCACTACCTGAACACTCCCCCGAAACAGCAGATGAGTCCCTACCCACTCTGCCAGCTTCCTCCTTATATTTAAGCTGTAGAATCTAGGGTCATTTACACACTTGTTTTCTGGCTAAACAGCAGTGTTGAACAATGGATGCGTTCAATCTAGTCATCAAAGTCGTGTTTGTCACCTTCTGCCGTTTGCTTTTCTTGAGTGGAATCATTGTTCTTGGCTTTGCCGCGCACATCATCGAAGTGAACTACGTGATCACTGAATTGATCACAGCCGCAATTGTGATACATAATGCTGCCTTCCTTGTTTTCATTGGCTTCGCATGCACCATTCATTTCAAAAGGAGCTGGTCCCTGATTTTCCTAGTCCTGCTCACCATGTTCCACATGCGTATTGTCCAAGAACTGTTGGAACCCGTTTCCAGAACTGCAGGATCACAGAAGCTGGTGACGAACCACACGGAGACAGGGCTTGCTGCGGGAGCGTTGGGAGCCGATTACAGAACTACAGCTGCACAAGAGCTGGTGACGGAACAAACAGAGCTGCATCTTCCGCTGAGTGAACATCCGGAGGTTCAGGAGTCGCTTCAACAGGTGGATTCGACCAGGTGCTGCTCGGGATTCTTTGTTGGACTTCTTCACTGGGGCAACTCGACGGTAGTGACCAATTCATTTAACTGCACCGACACCTGCAAGGTTCTGGACGGATGTGAGGTTGACTTCACACCGTGTTTGATGCACATTATGAGGTGTTTGGACAGAGTAACAAAATGTGTGGTTATAGCTGTATTTGTCTTTAGTCTGCTGATGATGCTGGGCATGATTGTCTCAGTGGCCCTGTTTTGCAAGAGCCGTAGTAGTAAGAACTGCATTGTTTAAAATATTAAAGTTGGCTGAAGTTGAGTGTGGTTGTAAAGTTCTGACTAGGACAGATCATTGTCTTATGCTTGCTTTATTTCTGAGCTTTGCCTCATTGTCAATTTTGAAATGTTTCTGTTCTTATGTATACTTAGATGAAAAACTCCTGTCCTCCAATCTGTTTTACAGCTAATTATTGAGATTAATTGTTCTGTGTCATGGACCAGTCGTGGAGAGTGATGAAGTACATTTACAAAAGGCTAAAGCACATTTGCGAGTTATAAGAGTAACATGCTGTTTGCAAATGGAAGCATCAGAATTCATTTATAATTCTTAATTTCTTTATGTTATGTTTATTTACGTTAATTCATTAACGCAAAATTTGACATCACTCATCATTTTTTCAGTGCATTTTAACGATCATTCTTTTTTGCTTTTCTTAAGTCAGATTTTGAAGAGAGGTATTTATGGTTTAGATGTGCTTAAACACAAGGTCTTATGCTTGCTTTGTTTCTGAGCTTTGCGTCATTGTCAATTTTGAAATGCTTATTTTCTTATGTACACTTAAAAGAAAAACTCCATCTGTTTTAAATTTTTCTGCAAAGTAAACAGCTAATTAATGAGAGTATTTGTTCTGATGTGTCGGGTGTTGTTATTGCCCGAAATGCATATAATGCCTGAACAAAAAACAAATATGCAAATAATTTTTGTTGTTTTTACATTTGGTTAAAGGCCAAAATAAAGACTTGAGATTCAAATGATTAGAATTTTCTGTCAATTATTTCTTGGGTTGGGCATTACAGGGTTAAAATTATACAACAATATTTTTGATCACAATTTCATGCTTAAACATTTCCTCATTTCTGACACAACAATCCATTCAAGAAAACATACATTATGATGTCATTTTATTCAGGGAAATGCAAATACACTCAACAGCAACCAGGTGCTGCATGTATTTTAAGAACCATTTTTCCCTCTTTGGTTTCGACATCAGTCAAAACACATTTGAGTCAAACAATGAATCAGAGGTGCAGTTCCTTGATATGATACTTGATCCCGCTCCCCCTCAGACTCTGAGGCTCCCAGGGTGTTGGAAGTTAAAACAAAGACCAGTTGTTCTTTTGTTGTGAGTTGGAATCGTTTACTGGGGTCTAAACATGAATGCAGATGGGTGGGCTTCTGCTCGCATGCAGAGGTGATTAACAAGGAGGATCTCGTCTGTCAAGATTCTCAGTCATGATATATCTAAGTGCGAACTGGTGGAGAAGTAATCTGCATAAGAATGGTTGGCTGGGTGGGTCAATGACTCACATAACCTGTTTTAACACTTAGATACCTGAGTAACTCCAATTCTTCTCAATATAAGATGAAAACCTCCAAAATCTGCACCTCTAAATGTTTTAACTTCTCTCTAGAGGAGTTCTCTTTCCTTGACTTGCACTCATGACACGACTGGCAACATGTCTTTGTATACGCTCTGTGGATCTGGGTCATAAAGATTTATGACCGCTTAAAAATGGTGCATAAGCTCAGTACTACAAATAAAAGTGGGAGATGGCTCCAACTCCATAAACAAAAAAGGGGGTTAAAATCCACAGATGAAACAAAACTATTCCACAAATAAAAATGATTTAAGATGGTTTACCCTCCATTACATCAATGCTGGGCTCTGGAGATAATTTTATTTAAATATTAAATTAATGTGGGGTTCAGTGAATCTGGGAACTGCAAACATAAACAACTGCAACACTTGTAAACTTTCTGTAATATTGAGCATGCCGTCTGTTCTGAATAACTACAAACTGTTTGATGTTTCTGGAACAAAGGCATCAAAGTCTTATGCAATGACACTGAATTAATTGAATTATAAAGTCAAAACCTGTATCCCTCATCCGTTTTTCTTTTTTTTTTCTCCATTAAATAATGGCCAGTTTGATGATTTTTCATGGTCCTCTACTCAGAATTTCCAGAATCCTGGACAAAGCTTTCACAGATTTTTACAAAACATTTAAAGTTTATCTTGTTTTTTGGCTCTTTCCCTTCATCTCCTGCCCCATCACATGCTCAAATGACTACAGTGATACAGTTCAATTCAATTTTATTTATATAGCGCCAAATCACAGCATGTCATCTCGGGAAAGTTTACATAGTAAGACCAAGACCTTACAATATTTTAGAGAGAAACCCAACATTTCCTCCTTGAGCAAGCACTTGGCGGAGGAAAAAGCGCCTTTTGACAGGAAGAAACCAAGCAGAACCAAGCTCAGGGATGGCTGCTGTGTGTCTCGACCAGTTGGGGTGAGGGGAGAGAGAAAAGATGAGCACTGAGAAACAGACAACAAACAAGAGAATAATAAACACTGGGCAGGGCGGTGACGCCAGTAACTGCAGATCAGAAATGTGCAGCTCCAGAGCCAGAGATATCAGCAGAAAAGTACAGCGAGTGAGAGAAAGAGGACAGACAGGAGGAAGTACAAACTACAGGAGAGAGAAGACTTGGGATGACATATAAATGCATGCAGTAAAACATGGGAGAGGAGAGGTGCTCAGTGCATCATGGGAGGTCCCCTGAAGCCTGGTTTAAGTTCCTATAGCAGCATAACTAATCCTGTTTTCTGCTGAAAATTACATTCCTATACAACTAAATTGCATTGTCATATACGTTTTTAGGAAAAAGTCTTTTCTGATTATGTTTGGTTGTGACACATCACACATGCATGGAAAAGCAGCATATGGCCATTTATGTATTGCTTTACTGTCACTTCTCTCTTCTCAAGGAATCATATAGTAGAAGTGTGGTAACCTTGAAAAACGGTGAAGCTTCCAACATGTTGCGAAAGAGACAAATTTGAACCCAAACCATGATATTTTCCTAAACCTAACCACATAGTTTTTGTGCCTAAATCCAACTAAACAGCGCGTGAAAACTGAAAGCAATAATATTGAATTATCCAATATGGGACGCAAACCCTGGTCTCCTGGATGACTAGGTTGCTGACATATGACCACATTCTCCTCTTCTACCTCCTTATGTGGCTTTTTGCATTTGCATTGTCTCCAAGGGGCCACATGACATAAATGTAATCAGCTGCTCAAGTCTCTGAGGGAACCTCAACCTTTTGCGAATGTCCGCACGCAGTCCAAAACTTGTGCAGACTGTACATGCTTCAAGTATACTGACTGCAGGGGTTAGGATTAGGGTTAGGCACATGCACCAGGAAAACAAAACTAATCAGTAAATGAGTTGTAACTGAAGTAGTCGCTTCCGAACTTTGGAGGTGCTTTGATTTGTTCATGCTTTCCACTTATTGTGCCCAAACGCAGTGGGAAGAAGCTCTAAATTCTCCAGAAATCCTGTGCTCGGTCCACCCGCTGTGCTTGAAATGGGAAGGCAACAAGTTCGGCTGGCAGGCTGTTTAATAGCACAGGCTGTTCCTTTAAAAAGTTCAAAGTCATAGCCTTTCAGAAACAGCCACAGGAGCCCTGCATGTTTTTCTGTGCTCTGTGTGAGTTGCCATGAAACCATCTGTAGAAGTGTATATATTGTAGTGTGAATAAAACTGCATGAGCATCCCCCAGCCCCGTTGGATGTCCATGTTGGTCAGTGAAAGGGAGAAATCATGAATTGAGCCTAAATTGAAATGTCAGTGTTCAGGGTAATCAAGTCTACATTAACTAAAAGCTTTAGCAAGAACTTGAACTTGAACACATTTAATAAAAATTGCTTTAAAGAAATAGAATGTGGTGTTTTGTCAAGTTTATCTTCATGGTTTGAGCACGAGGTATGAAAATAGCATTACTTCAACACAAAACGAAGGGCTTCTTTCAACTCTGAGGTTAGCACAGCTTCAGAAAGGTATAACACACACACACATAAACACACACACACACACACACACACACACACCTCTTTGTGAATTAACCTTTAGCTGCCGTGGCTTTTCCATTAATGTGACTGCATTTTGTTCACACTTGAACATTTTAGCTTCACACAAATGTTTTTTAGTTCGACCCAGTCAAATTCCTGTTGTGACTTTTATGGAAAAATGGTTCTGAAGCTTCACTGCAATTTTTTAGCTCTGGTCTGTGTGTGTGTAGTCAAAACAGTCAGGCAACACGTCAGCCTAATGGCACGACTAAACAAAGCTCAGAGTTTCAGTTTCATTCAGCTGACACTCGTCGGTGCACAAAGAGGTCGAGTTGTTCGCGGGTGCATGGCTGTTGATGGATACATCGGAGTTTAAAGTGCGACCTTTCGGTTGTAGCAGCCTCTCTAAATCCACGAACAACGCTGCAACGCCGGTTTGTTTGATGTCTTCCCCCCCCTCGCAGAGCACCTGGAGGGAAAACAAATGATTTCCTTCCCACTTTTAATCATGCATGTGTCAGACTAAGAGTTCAGGCAATCCTTCCACTTCATTGCTCTAATGAAAGATGAATTATGGCCGTAGATACATTAAACACCCATCCATATCACCTGAGTCTCATGACAAACAGTAACTTATGTCTTTGGTACCTGGAGGGTGATGAATGTGGGTTAGAACGAATAGTTTCATGCCAGAACAAGATGTGCGCCCTGCTTGAAAAAGTGATGCTTCATCCAAAAATGGTTTCTAGACTGAAGGGAAATGTTTGAGGCACTCCAAGAATTTCACAACCTTTGCCAACAAAATTACTGAGCTATGAATTCCTGGCACCTTTTTCCCCCTCATGTAATGAAACCTCTTCACTTGTCTCATTCTATTAACTTGTCACATACTCTTGTGCACCTTCTCAAGTCATTACCTAAAGTTCCCAATCAATATTGTGAGTAAATGGGACAACTTCAAGCAGTATACTGTATACCTAAAATAAAACACTACAAGAGGTTTGTAATGAGGTCATGAGGTTATATTCGTACAAATAAAATAATAAAAAGTAATGAAACGAAAGGGCGGCTGTTAATCCAGAGATACTACCTTGAACAGTGCTTTCGTCCGAGCAGTCTTTAGTGAATATCCCCACTGTGGCCCATAAATAAAACTGCTCCCCACTGTCTTCTGGGGATGTGTGGTTGCCGCACTTATTTATTCCAGGAGGCAATTGCATCCCTCTTGATACCTTCCTTCCTGCCACAGGCAATGCATGCGGGGAAGTGTGCAGAGGTAAACAAGGGCAGCTCAAAGTCTTTGCATATGTCCCCCTCATGTGTGCCTGGATGAGTCTGTTGTGAAGGTGAATCTTGGTGCCGCTACGTGTTCGGACTTTAAATCAAATGGCCATCCCATAAATTCCACGTCATGGGTCACACACGTTTGTAATCTCATCACTGACATCCCAGTATTGTTTTTATTATTAAAGAAAGTAGCCTCATATTCAGACAGAACAGTAATTTCATCACCACTCTGAAACCAAGGGAAAATCATTAATGTAACGGGTCTGATTTTGCGAAACGCTTGGAAAAATATTTGACATCAAGGCCTTATAAAGTTGCTAATGGCATTTTTGGAACCTAAATTAATTTGTGTTCCAAAAAAATGCTCCATTTACTAATAAATAACCTTTTGGGGAAAATAAAAATAAAAAAAGATCGTCTCTTGACTTATTCACTCAGCAGATCCAAAAAAACAGGGCACTTAAATTACTTAGAGAACCAGTGTTATTTAGGTATATTAATCATTCTGTAATTTTTCCTCCAAAACTGGCAAAAACTAAATCAGATGCTAACACTTTTTGCTGGACTACAACTGCCTCCTGCTAATTATGTTTAGTCAGCTTCATTGACTCTGACTGTGCTCCTCTAGTTTTCATATTTCATTTCATCCTGGCCCCGTGTTTAGCCGCTTTCCCACTGTTAAATCAAACCTGTTATTTGTTCTTCTCACAGAGCCAGGCCTTGGCCCACTACAAGGGCACCAAACATGCCAAGAAGCTAAAAGCCCTGGACGCCCCGAAGAGTAAGCTCAAAGGCTCAGCGGTCGCCAAGGAAACCACCAACCAGGAGATCGCCAAGGGCATCAACACCTCGCAGGTCCCCAACGGCACTGACAGGAAAGGTTTGTCTTTTTCCTGCCTGCCGCACATTCCACAACACTTTGTACTTTTCTTTGTGTGGCTGCTGCCCCGAGTGAATGTTGGACCCTCTAATGCACCTTTTTGGCAATTTAGATTTGCTGCACACAACTCGTAATCACTTTAGGACCTGGACAGACTCACTGCTGATTATATCAACTCTGTGCTGGCTGGTTTGCAAGGTCCAACTGGCAGTTCAGTACTGACATATTAAATTTTTAGACTGGAGGGATCTCTGCAGGACACACAGGACAGTCAGACATGTGAAGGATGAAGCAGGGCCTCAGTACGCTTCAAAGACAACGCTTGTCAGATCATCTAAGGCCACATCCTGACAGACAGCAACACTGTTTGGCAAATTTGAATGGGACAACTCCATTGCTGCAACATGGGTGCAAATTCTAGACATGCGTGAAAAGATAGACAACCTCTTTATGACGTCACCCATAGGTTTCCTGCAGAGCGGTTTTGAAGTTCAGTGTGGTGGTGCCTGACTTCACCCAACTAATGGCTAATCCAAAAAATGAGCAAAGAAGTGAAGGGTGGATGGAACTGAGGTGTGGACTGTCCCATGATGGTACCCACATCTCTCAAAGTGACTACACCATTAAATATACATAACTTTAAGACTCAAAAGAATTTAAATGGGTGAGTTATATATAAATTCACCATTCGTACAGTTGTCATGAACGGAAAAATTAGACTATAACATCTTTTTGTTTCGGGTTGTGAATATGTCCATTTCTGTTGCAAAGTCAGCCATTGTAACGTAGGGATATGATATGAGGGTTGACATGCTTTTGGAGCCAGCCTCAAATGGTCATTCGAGTTTTTGGCACGTCTGCGTTGGCTGCTTTTTTCACGAGGCTACCTTGTGATTCAGTTTTCAGTCAGATCTGCTGCTCATTCATTATATCCAGGTTTTAAAAGACAAAAAAGGTGACAATTTCAACCTACTTATAAATCCTTTATTTATTCTGGACTTCCTGGATCACATCTTGTCGTCTTACTGGTCTTGTGTTTCCAACAGTGCATCCTGTAGATTTTTAAAAAAAAATGCTGGGCTGTTTGTAATGTAAGCACATGATTGATGTTGGAATCGAAGGAATTTGATGTCCAACAGTTGTGTAATTTTCCGAAGCTGATAATTCAACAATCAGTCCCATTTCATGCATCAGCTAAGTTCATGCTCACTTTTTTATTCTTCACAAGATTTCTTTTGTCACTTTTTGTTTGTGCATGGGACCGTAAAATCGGAAAGGTATGATTGTCTGCATTTAGACTACATAAACATGCAAAAGGTATACTTTCGGAGAGTTATTGTACAGATAAGAGGGAAGCAGCATGATGCAGCCAGAAGGTTTCTGTGAATACAGACTTTTCATCCTGTTTGGTGATTCAGAATAGGTATGACCAGAAGCAGATGCAGGTGGAGAACATGTTATACCAACCAGTTCAATTGAAGCATTCTGTATTCTTCACTCTGGTGGCAGTTTGCCAAATGTTGCACTCACATAACCATGTGCTCCAAGCTTTATTCTTCTTATTCGTGGTTTGTACATCACATTTGCCTATTATCCCATTTTTAATTACATTGCTGCTGGTGCACATTGTTGTGTGTAATATCCATCATGTTGCAGCCAGGTGGCTGTTTAAATCCGGTTATCTTGGCCAGGTGTCTGCTGAAAAAGATTCTTATTCTCTATGGTATTCTCCGTGTTTATAAAGTAAACAACAACTAACTGCAACTTCCAGCACCTGACATGGACCAGATGCAAATTATTTTAAATGGTTTTATGTGCTGCGTCTCACATTGGTGCTTTGGAGGATAATGTGTTTGGCAAGTGAAAGCACTGCTGAGGAGCTCTTGCCCTCGCTGTCTCCTGCAATGTAATATTATTTAAGCCGCCTGTTATTATGTCATGAAATTGGCCCAATGAAAGTCTTCCCCTTCAACTGTAACAATAGAAGTTTTTTAAAGGAATTGGAAACACATTGAGCCGTCGCGCTCTGGTATTAATTTTACCTCTGTCCACGACTTCCACCAGGGTTCCAAAGCATTTAAATTAGGAGCACATTTCTGGAGCTCTTTGTGCATTGTGACTTATTTGTCCAGTCTGAACAATTCGAACTTGACGTCAAAAGATTATTTGAGGTGAAACATAAGAAAAGAATGCTTGAAATTAATAGGTTATATCTCAGAGGGAATGGCTCAGATATTAACAATGCTCCTCTGGGTTTCTTTTCATTACTACAAGTGAATAGGGCAACATTTTTAACTAATACATATCAGCATGAAACTCGCCAATTTATTACTTCTATTAAGGCCATGATTATGCAAATTAGGTATTGTATATCTAAAAATACCCTCATTTTCCTGAACAGTAATCTGAACATTGGTTTAATTTGGATTTTTGACATATTAGTGGCAAAGGCTGTTATAGAGTAAATTCTGGATATCTCTTTACATCACTTCATAAATCAAAAAAGACTGTACACAGCCAGAAAAACACTGTTTTTGGCACATATTTAGTAATAAAATGTTCTATAAATCAGGCTGTGAATGATATATGAACAAACCCCCTCTGTAAAAAGCTTCAGAAAATAGAGAGGAACATAACTGGAAAGTTTGATGTATGCAGGAAGTTAAGATTTTATGTGCAAAGTGAGAAAAAACTCACTTTGAGAAAACGCCTTTAAAGATATGCATTGAGAAATTCCATCCTTTTTAAAACTGGAAACCACTATTTATGGGTATAAAGTTTAACTAATAGATATCGCCATGAAACATTATTTATTGTACTTCAGGTTTTCTGAAATTATATTCTTAAAATATGCACATCTTATTAAATATGCTCTAATTTGCATACATGTTCAATAGAAAAAGTAATATAAACACCTAAATGTGTATTTTGGGTGTTTTTCCCCATTATTTTAAAGACACAAAATCCCTAAACTGACCTGTGAACGGAAAAACGTTGTTTCTGCCCCTTTTCACCTCATATGTTAGTCTTTATGTCGTATTAAGAGATTTACGTGGCAGCAGTCTGTCTGGTTTCCCACAGAGTTGCTTAGCTACTGTAGACATGTCAAACCATTAAATAGGGCAATTTGCACCCAAGCTTCCCCAAAGTTAATCCATGCTGCTGTTTGTTTCCCGTAACAGAGCCTTCAAGTGTTCTAATGCCATGTCTGGCTGCCATTTTGGTGGTCTGCATGTCTGGAGTAGTTAGGGAGTCTTACATGCATTTCTCTGTGTACTTAAAACTATATTTACAACTTTGGCCTTTTAAAAGAATCAAGATTTATGCAGTGGAAATTCACTACAATAGGATTGTCAACGTCTCTGGTTCCTAACGGTTACATGGACATGAAATACTATAGACCATATTTGGGAAAATAGTTTATATTCTTACATATTTAATGCACTGAATTAATTTTAATTTATTCAGCAGCTGCTGTTGAGCGCTTAATTTTTCTTTTGTTTTAAATACTATATTGAGTGTGTAGCAAAAAATTACTGAAGTAAGTAATTTTGAAAGTTAATGGTTGTACCAGATACTGTCTTGAGCTTTTGACCACTTCATTTCTATTACTGGGGCTTCTAACTTTTACGATATGTAGGTTAGGAATGGGGTAAGTGGTTGAGTGGATAAGGAAATAGCCCGAGAACCCCAGTTCACAAAAGATACCAAAATAAGTGACCATTTGCTAGACAGTCATAAAACCCCGTTGTCCTTTTCCCTTTGATCTTCCCTTTAACAGTGTTGTGCCTCTGCTTATTTGTTGTTCACTTGCCTTCTGCAGACCTTGATGCTCTGTTGAACTGCTGAACCTTTTTAAGAAGTTAGCACTCCACTGGATCAAGTCATATTAATTTCCAGTACAAGTGTCATGTTTTTATCACAACATAAAGGATGTGAACTGTGGGGCGTTCATGTGCTGTGAAAACCAGGATTCCAGTTATTATGTTTTGGTTCAAAAGAGGACCCGAATGCAGCCACGCAGACTAGTCGCAAAAACAAAAAAAAAGTTGAGGTTTATTAGCTAAAGCTCATACAGAAAACATAATAAGTACAACTGGCCAAACAGAAACGCAGAACGGAGCAGACAAAGGTTTGAAAAATCCATGAAGGCCACAAAAAGCACGGGGAACAAGCTGAGGCAGGATCGAAAGTACAGCTACAACTTCAAAAACTAACCTGGGCACAAACCAGGATTGCAGAACGGCATGAGGGACAAAGGCAGGAACACAGGGGGAGAACGGCGGCAGCAGACACAAAGAAGGAAGAACGCTGACAGTGAACACAGGCAGAGAACACAGACAAACTTACAGCTGAAAGATGGAGAAACTAGAGTGTATAGACACACTCACAGGGCTGACAGGGTGATGTGACTCAGGTGAAACTGATCGGGGTGGAGACAGCAATCACAAAAGGCGGGACGGACACAAAAAAGAAACACGGACACATGAGGGGCAGCGTGAGGATCTGAGTGACTCTGACAAAGACCAAATTGTGATGGCGAGATGACCGGATCAAAGCATCTCTGAGGTGTTGTGGGGTGTTTCTTATGCAGCGGTTACAGAATGTGGTCAAAGGAAAAGATCCAATCAAACAGACGAAATACTGTCGCACAAACTGAAAACCTTAATGCTGCTATGATACAAACATGTCAGAGTGCCCATGTTGACTCCTGTCCACTGCTCAAAACACCTACACTGTGGTAATAGAAGAATGTGGCCTGGTCTGATGAATGTTTTCTTTTATATCATGTAAAAGACGGGATGCATGTACGTCATTTACATCTTAGAGAAGGCAGCAGGATGCACTATGGAGGCAGTGTGCTGCTGTTGACAATGTTTTGCTGCATTCATCCAGATGTACCCTTGACATCTACCTAGACATTGTTGCAGACCACGTACACCCTTTCATTGCAGCTCTCAGCAGGATAATGCTCCCTGCCAAACTGCAAACATTGTACAGGAATTATTTTAAGAACATGACAAAGGGCTCAAAGTGTTGACTTGGCCTCCAAACTCCCCAAATGTCAGTCTGATTCATGGAGGTCCAACCTTCCAACTTCTTAAAGGATCTACTGCTAACATCTTAGTAACATTTTCAGAGGTCTGTGGAGTTCAGGCCTCGACAGGTCAGAGCTGTTTTGTTGGCACAAGAGGAGCCTCCACAATATTAGGCTTGGTTTGTTTTCAATGCTGTGGCTGGCGTGTTTCGTTATTTAATACTGAACACCTTGGGTTTCTATAACCAGCTAGCTTCCTGGCAGAGTGCTGAGCTTAAAGGTAAGGCTGATCATCACCAATTCAAGTCTTTCATTTGCTAAACATCACAGTCAACACCGCAGTCTGTTTTCTTGCAGGGTCGCTGTTTGTTTGTCCTGTTTTTTCTGCTGAGCGTCGAGAAAATTATTATGTACAGTTAGAAAGTAATTTGATAGTGACGCACCTGTGTTGCATCTGTGCAGCGGATTTGAAATGAAAAGATGACAATCGCGGAATTGTTTTGCTGTAGATTGAACAGAGCTGCAGAGTCACTTGGCATTCATAAATGTAAGGAAAACTTATAACAGTGAGTGTGTGTAGATGTGTCTGTGTGTGTTATGTATATGCTTGTGTGTGGAGGACTGAAAATGTATGTTTGTGTAGGTGGGAACTTGGTGTTAACTGTGATAATTGTATGTGACTAATGGACAGTTACATGTGAACAAGCTTCACAATACGGTTCAAATGATGACTTTAAACGTCGTGTTGGAAGGACATGCATATAATTAGTTGAATACTAGATTTACTCACTCAAACAAAAACAGAACTTTGGAAAAACAGAGATGACTATTAATTAAATCCCTTCAGTCCGACTCAATCCGAATTCATGCTACATTGCTGAACAACAGCAAATCAAATCCACAGAAATTCCATTTAAATTCAAGAGGGGATTTGAACATTTCCAGAGACACCATAAATATGAGTTTTAGCGAGCGGTGCAGAGGCCTTGGTTTGTATATTTCACGGTAAACATCATATAACCTTGATGGAGCAAGCAGATAGAAGAAAAATATCTCTGAAACTATGAAAGAGCAAATTTATTTATAATGTTTGCAAAACTCATAGAGCAAATTGAAGGTTGGTGACCTTAATGAATGAATGTATAGGAAACTAGATTTTTTTTTGAAAGAATATGTCTTTATGTGCACTAGAAGAACATTTAGTGTCGTTCTTTTACCTGCATCAAAAACACTACTTGGTCGTGGGGTCTACAGTGGCCAATCTGGGTCCAGTTTAACAATAAGAAATAGGGATCCTTTAAAGTAGCTTTGACACTGCATAGGTTAAAAAATTATATGATAAACTGAACGTGTAGTCATATTTATAAGTGGTTTGTCATATGCATATGAATATACAGTACATTCAGTTTGTACTTATGAGTCATGGATGAGGAGAAATAACTGCCATCAGGGAGAAATTAATTTGTGGTGTGAGGAACCAGTGAACAGGAAGGCAGGTGTCTTAACAAGTGACTGATATCTGCTCGCTTTAGATATCATAGTACTGTAAGTCTTGGGGAATTGATACTTATTTTAACAGAAACAGGTGCTTGAAAATCAGCTGTTTTCAGTCTAGCATAAACCGAAACTACATTTTACAGTGACACTTAAAGTGCAGTTTGTGTTTTCGTCAGGTTAAATCTCTGACAGATCTGTAATGTTGCTCCCTGTTGCTGATGGTAGAACTGCAATGTCTATGTGCAGAGAAGGAACCACAACAGCGGTCCTGACGTATATTCCATTCAGGACTCCATCGCATCTCCAGGAACATAATCCTCCTGTCTAAAATGGGTTCTATTGCATTTTTCGGGACAGATGCAGCATGAAAACTGCAGTCTGTACAAAAACAATAAAAAAGAAATTTGAAAAAAACACCAGCCTTCTATATCACAGCTGCTCAGACTCACTAGCACCTTCTACTTCATGGAGCACTCAGACGACTCCCTTATGTGACATAACGTGATCTGTTATAAGAAAAAACATGATTTTAAGAGCTCAAAATACCAACTTTTTCATCCGAGTTACTGCCTTTATGTCTCATAAAACATATAAAATCAGTCATTAACTTTTCAAACAATCGTTTCCAAGAAATACTAAGAATACATTTTGTGAAAAACTCCACCATCAAGTTGTTCTTTCAAGCCGAGGGGAGACATTTATAGATGGTGGATGTTGGCCCTTTTTATTCACCGTCTCTCCAGATAAAAACCAGAAGGCTAAACAGTAAAGGTGGGAACCAGGCATTGACCTCCTCCCACTGTACCTGCACTGAGATACCCATCTGTAATGGACTCTACATAGCCTGACATTAAACTTACACTCTGGCCTTGGGGAAAATTGTAAACACATTATACACAAGCAGAGACCCCAGAGACCTTAAACAACAAGCTGTCATAACCAAACAGACAAACGGCTATTAATCATTTCAGCGGCCTTAAAAAAAAACAAAAAACACAGCAGCACATTTCTGCAGCATCTCACTATCATATCTACGGCACGCGGAGGCGGCGCTTTGTCACAAGTGGCACGGGCTAATGAATATTAATGCGCTCAAATGTCAGAAGAATTAATTGTTGAGGCGGGTAAATGCTGCATTATCGGTACGGCTGAAGTATTTGATGGTATATCGGGGGCACCAAACTCGCTCTAATGAAAAGCCGAGTTCAGGAAAGAGTAATGGCCACAGCCAGAGTAGGTAGAAGCACCAGGGAGGCAGAGCTCTGTTTGCTTTTGCAGATTGGCCTTTCAGTGAGTTTGCTTTGCCAGTGAAAAACACATTTTAGTTCCAAAGGGCAACATACCAATGCATATCCATGCTGGAATGCTTATTTTAGTTTTTTTGAAATACATGTGGTTGTGTCAAGACATGTTTTGTAATGACAGTACTTCATCTACTTCATTAATGATGAGTACTTTAAATTTTGTTAATTCTTTCATTATAAAGACAGTGGGAAACAATCCGAGCTGGTTAAACTTCAAAACATAGTTTCCCTGCTGCTTTTAAAATAATCCAGTCCTCTCAGTTAAACAGGCTTTGGCGTGTAAAATTGAGATGTTTCCATTTGTTTAACCAGTTAAGTCAACAGTCAGCATGATTCAGCTCATCATTTTACATCAATAGTCAGGTGAGCCAATGTTTATGAGTTCTGAAAAGCTCTGAAAATAAAAAAAAACTAGAAGTTGTAAACTGAATCATCATGGAATTACTAAAACTTCTTTATAAGGATGCACTTTGATATCACCCAATAAAGGCTTTAACCTTGGGCTCATTTTACACTGCAGTGTAAAATGAGCCCAAGGTTAAAGCCTTTATTGG
>OMNN01027888.1:74248-92155 GCA_900302755.1 Chromis chromis
GAGCCAATGTTTATGAGTTCTGAAAAGCTCTGAAAATAAAAAAAACTAGAAATTGTAAACTGAATCATCATGGAATTACTAAAACTTCTTTATAAGGATGCACTTTGATGTCACCCAATAAAGGCTTTAACCTTGGGCTCATTTTTCACTGCAGTATAAAGTTCTGCACCTCAATGGAAGCAGCAAAGCCATAACTAGAAGTAGAGAGAACTCCAATATGTATTTTGTCCAGTATGACAAAGTTATAATGCCATAAATCATAAAACGGACATACTATAGACATTTTAGTACTTGCAGGTTTAATTAGTTTCCATACCTGTCTTTTGTCTGCTCTGTATAAACACTTCAGCCGAAGACTCTGGTGCAAACTGTTTATTTTTGGTGAGATTTTGAATTAAGTGCACAAAAAGGTGTTTTTATCAAATGACAGGATTTTAAAATAAAATTTGGTTGACTTTTTTGACGGAACTGCACGTCACAAATGATTACTTTGAGGACTGCCGGAAAATTGAACATCTGACAATTCTTTCTAGTTTACTGTCTTTGACTCCAATATATGGTGAAAATTGGGCAGTTTTTTTTTAAACATAACACGCCTTTTAAACCTGCCATTGAGTTTTAGGAGGTTGTAGGGTTAAAATAAAATATCAGCATTGATCCAAAATTAACACTGACAGCCAGATAACACCTGTCAGGCTAGAAGGTTTGTTCAAAAATTATGTATAAAGATGAATATGACATGTTTTACAGGTTAGTTGAAATGGATTTCCTATTTTGCCCAGTGAATGTGTACATTTGAAATGCATTGCACCTGCCAGAGGGTAGATGAAAGTAGACACAGTAACATGTTAATTCCACTACAGGAGAAAGATATTCTCTCTAATGAGGTAGAAAAAGTATGTGCATAAATCAACAAATGGCCAATATCTGCAAAAATGCAGTACTGTGCATCCATACTTATATATTCAGTGATTTGTTGATTCAGCTAAAGTCCTGTATGATGTTTTACAGTGTCGGCATACGATTTTCCAGACTTTTTAGCGTTTTATCTGTAAAAGTTACAATTACAGGACATGCAAGCAAGAAACTCCAGAAAATACTGCACAGGTGACGTACTAAAATACCACACAATGCAATGGAAGGATTTTGTTGGTCATATTTAGACCAAAGTCCATTGATCCTATATGCAAGATTTCCTAAAATGCATCTAATATTCAAATCTTTACCTCATCATTAAACCTGCATGTTTTCTGGGATGGATGGGCAGCTGGACACAGTGAGATAGTATAGATTAGCCGTATGACTCAGCGGCCTTCTGTCAAATTTGTGTGTGTGTGTGTGTGTGTGTGTATGTCCATACAGCAGCCGGAGAGAGCAGAGGTAGAGCGAGAAAGGCGAAGTGTGGTAGAGAGAGAGAGAAATGCCCACAGCACAGCCCGCCATCTCTCAGTTCCAGTCCAGTGCCTGAGGAAATGTACCCTGATATTAGCTATTAAAGAGCAGATTGTCAGGGGAGCCATGCCAGCACTGACAGCAGCTGTACAATAGAGCCGGCTGCAGGGAGGCAGGAGGCTAGCTCAGGGTTTTTTCCTCCGCAGGCTCCCTCCTCAGATCCCCGTCGGCAGCTGACGCCCTCCACCACCCTTCCACTGCACCCTCAAAAATCTGCCTTTGTGCCCGAGTCCATGTGTACAAGCAGTGGGTCGGAAAAAGCCCTTACAGACAGACGTCGGAGACAGCAGCAAACCTGATGAGTGTGTGATTAGATTGGCTCCGTACCTGCACTGCGCTGCAAATGTGCTCATTTGTGAGGATTCCGGATGGCGACGTGTAACTGCGGAAACTTCCCAACAGAAATTAGGTGCGGATCATTTGCTCTCGAATGAAACTGGGAAGAGATAAATCAGTGTGAATTCAAATCAATGGCTCCTGCTGCTGTTAAGTGTCTGAGATAATGTCGCTTTTCTCCCTCCAACAAAAAAGATGATTGCAAGCGCCGACGCACACCTATTTGTGAATGCAAATTTTTCACCTTATCAGTCTTTTATTCGAGGAATATTCAGCCGTGACTCTTTTCTCATTTACTCACTTTGAATACTGACAAGAGGGGAGGGGAGAAAAAAAATCGTAGACGTCGAATGAAATTTGACAGATCTCAAGAGCCATGAGGGATTTCTGTCCTTTAAGTTGTGACAGCATATAATAAGGCCCAATCATTTTAATTAAAGAGCTTAATCCAGCTTCATTGAGAAAGGTAATCAGATCTCTGGGGAGCCTTGTGATTGCCTGAAAGCCTAAGCGGAGTGGATGGATTTCAGAGCAGCATTTCTCCTCTATCAGCCACAGCAAATGTCAGGGGAGAGTGAGGAGAGGATGAGGGACAAATGGAGGGAAGAATGGAGGCTGTGTCCTGCCAGGGTCGCAGCACCTGTCCTGATCTACCTTTCTCTACATTCTCTCCGTCTTTGTGGCCTTCACCACTCCTACCTTCTCAATTTCTCTCTCTTTAATTGTGTCCCATACTCGATTACTCTCCTTTAATGTTATCTCTTTCCTCTCACCTTCTCATGTCCCTTACCTTCCCACCTGCCTCCTTTTCACCCCATTTTCTTTTTTTTTCTCTGTATTTCACACACTTGATGTTGCTTACTTTTCCTGTTTCACTTTCATTTAACTTTTCTTTTTCCACCTTTCTTCCAAATCCATCCTCTTTTTGTTTCCTTTACCTGGCCTCAATCTCTATCTCTTTCTCCCTCTGCCTCCTACTTTGCTGTCGGGCCCCACTCGCCCATACCAACTTTAGATTGATCACAGTCATTACCGCCATTAATGAGATGGGATTGAGTTCTTAACTGGGCCTTGCAGAGCCAGTTAGGTCACACTGACTGGGGATATGGATTACTGGAGGCTTCCCAGAGTGCGGGGCGTCCTAGGCCAGCCAAAGTACACTTTAATCACCTGCCCTTCCAACAGCAAATGGCTCTTTAATGACACCGTGGTAGATGGGTTCACCCCAACACAAGGACAAATACATGCATGACTCAACACAGGATGGACTCATCCGCAGCCAGGTTCTGTAGCGCGAGCACAGATAAAGACAAAAAAAAAAACCTTTGGTTGTTGATTATTGCTATTTTTCTTCTGCACTTTTATCATACAGGATTATTACATATTCAGAGGTTAAATATGCATGAGCCATGACTCATACTGCTGCCTTAAGTAGATTTTAATAGTAATGTCTGTACATTAAGTGTGCAGCTGGAGCCTGGAGTTGACTGGCTAACCTTCATGTAAAGGCTGAACACAGGGAGGAACTATTAGCCTCTGTCCAAATTAAAAAATGACACCTAACAACATTTAGTTCTATTTCATTTGTTTAATCTGTAAAGAAAGACATGAGAAATAAAACAGAATAATCACCTCCTGGCTTCAGCTGTACGTTTAATGCACTGACATTAAGTGATATCAGTTCTTCTCCATAACTCATAGGAAAGACAATAAACCTATCGGCCAATATTTTCAACTATGTCATATAATTTTTTATAACTCACATTGCATGTTTTCTTAAACCTGAACAACACCCATGTGATTCTTGGCACCTGGTTTATGCAATAATTTGTTTTATGTTTCATATTTTTAATTAATTGGCATTACTTTGTAGAAATCTGTTCTCACTTTGACATGAAAGAGTCTTTTTTTTGTAAATTCTCATCAAAAAAGCCAAATTAAATTGACTATAATTCAGTGTTGAAAAGCAGTAAAAGGGGAAAACTTTCAAGGGGGTGAATACATTTATTGGCACTGTATGGGAATGATGCGTGATGATATTAAACAATGAGATAACATCCAAAACAGGTGACGTATTGTTGATTGGTGTGTCCATGGATGTGTCACACTCAATATTAGAATATTTTGTTATATTTTGGAAGCTGCTTGTTTCCCTCTGCTTCCAGTCCTGTTAAGGTTTGCCAAACAAATCATGGATCCGTCTCTGTACTGAATTCACAAAACGATAAAATTGATATCAGTCTTCACATTGCAGGTATCAGAGCAAACAAACAGATTGTCAAAATGTTTTTTAGCAGGAACATGTCAGTCATTTACTCTCCCTTACTGATGTTACAGACATGTTGTATTTGCCGTTAAGACAAAGTCACTCTTTGTGTTTCGCAGCTGCGGATAAATGCAGGACAGAAAATGAGGATCATCTAAATGAAAGCAACACAAAGCAAAACAAACAGTCATCTCTAACCTAGTCCAGGAAATCTCTGGTAAGCACCTAAGAAAATCATTGTGACGGTGCGGTTATTTCAGCTGTCTGACTGCGAAAAACATCATCCAAAAGCAGTTAAACCACAACTGCAGGCAAAGGATCTCTGGCTGACACGAACGCCGAACCTTTACTTGCACTTTTTCTGGAAGCCCACTCTGTCTGGTCAGCGTGCCAATGAAAAGCTGCCCAGTGAAGCAGGTGTGATGGCAGCCTTTCGGTCGCTGGTGAGCACGGTGAGCCTGAGTGAGTTTATCACTGTGATTTCAGGTTGTTTTGATGCTTGGCAACCCCGAGCGGACTGGGAGTAGGTGGTCGTTAATTGCGGGGAGCGAAGAGGTCGCTGCCGCTCTGCTTGTGGCATAAACATTAGTCATCAGGAGCGACAAGGTCAGCAGTATCATAAATAGTTCACTGATTAATTATTGTTCTCAGGGTAATGGCCTGTCCTTGATGGGGCTTAATGAAAAGTTACACTCAGGCTGATAATTGCTGTTAAAGCAGGTTTGATAACAACTAATGGCGCTTACATTATTCTATTCATGTTTAAACCGCCTGCATTTGCCATCTTTACCATGTGGAGCCAGTGGGGATTTTTTTACTTATATGATTTAAAGCTAAAAATGGGGTCTTTTTTTAAGGTGGTGTTTTTAGCGTGTGGACCGGACGAACTAGATTTTCTGGCTCTTGCCCGAAGCCTTTTTCTGCTTCAACTCAAATAAAATAGAATATAAATTACTCACAGCTAATAAGTGAAGTCACTGTTCCTCCTTTCAAGTTGAGCTCACAAACTTTAAATAAGTGTTCCAGTCATGGTATTGAATGTAACAGCCGGGAATAATGGCCTTTTCATGCCAGATGTTCTTCCTTAAGTCAGTCTACAGGCCTCTGCAGCGTCGACTGAAACACACAGGTAGAGTTCAGTTACCCACAGGTGCTGCACACTACGTCCACATCGCTCAATCATCTGCTGGCAAAAGTAATCAGTGGGCGCCCTTGCTTAAGGTCATGAGATGGACAGATCTTGTCAGTTGCAGCCTGTAAGCGGCGTAAACGAAGTGCAGCAGCAACACAGAGAGCGAAAAAGGGAAACATAACAGCTGCAAAATGTGGTTTCAATGACCCTGTAAGTCACTTTATGATTTAAACTATGAGGGCCTAATTTACTGAGTGCGTCCAGATAAATTGAATTTATAAATGTCATTCTTTGTGGCTTTTTTTGGAAAACAGTATCTCAACGGTGAGTCACTGCCCTCGAGTGTCTTGGGTTTCATCCATGACTGAGAGTAAGACGGAGCGTGAGATCGACAGGCGAATCAGTGCTGTGTCGGCTGACTGAAGAAGGAGCTGAATCTAAGGCAACGCTTTGACTTTAGCTGTCAGTCTACATTCTAAAAGTCAGCTGTGGTTGTGAGGTTTTCTGTAATCAAAACCAAAAGAATGAGATCAGGTGTAAGCGAGCATAATGAGTCTCAGACAGTGTATGTGGTTGCTCTTCTGGTGGTTTCACACCAAACACGCAAGAATGACTAGTTTGTGCAGAGAGCAGAAAAAGAGAACAGAAGAACACCACAAAAACTTGGATGCTACACAGTATTATTTTTGCTTTGCCTGGTAGAACTGGAGACACAACACTCCCAAATTGTCAAATTGTCGACACATACACACTTCAGCATAATTCTCCACGTGACTGGGGTTCGTGTCCTTTGTGTGACTCCTTGTACAATGAACTCTTCCATCATTCTTATCATTACAACTTCCACCTCCCATCAATGCCAATCGCTATGGGTGGATGTTGATTTTCTGCTGCTCAGCCTAGTAGGTTGCACATGCTGTTGTGGATCTCTCTCTGTAGGTATTAACCCTCCTGTTAGGTTTGTTTCTCAGGAACAGCAATAATGTTCCTGGGTCAATTTGATCCAGGCATGTTTAATAAAAATCAAAAGTGTCAGAAACCAAAAAATCCCAATAAACATTATATCTCATTATTAACTCCATTACTAACATTTCAGTCAATATTTAGTGCAGTGGTGTTCTTTACCTCTCACAGATCATGGTTCAATGAGGATAATTCACTCGTTTTTTATTTTAAAAAAAGTCATGTTAAAACTTTTTTTTAATGTACATTGGAAAGACCTACACATAAAGTACAATACTTTTACATGACATTGATTTTTTAAATTTTTTATTTTACCTTTTTAAATTTCTTCTTTTTATGGAGTGATATTGATAAATTAACACGAGACACCTCTTCTGTTCAGGGTCCAATTGATGCGGTGACTTAAAATCAAGACAAATGAGTCCTGCCTGTCTCTGCATCCCACAGACTGGCTGTTGATTCATCCTTTGACTTATAGACCCCAGCCAGGATGAGGACCCCCCACACATGCATGTAAATGCATTTTATCCAGCTCCTTCCACTTCTCCCCAAAAACACGCCTTCCTTCTAGATTAGTCATTTCGAGAATAATTTTCTGTATTGAGTTGGGCATGACCAGCTCAGAAGGTGACTTGATGTCTGTCACATGAGTCACTACCATCCTAGTGGGCCCTGGCACTGTGTTTATTATGTTTTCTGCAGACAGTTTTCCCTGATGTATATCTGGGGATGAAGACCACTATATTCCACCATTTTTTGATGTGAATGTCTTACTCGGAGGAATATGAATAGCAGTTTCCTCCTTTGGTTCAGAATCAGAATCATCAGACACAGAATTGACCTCAAGATGGTCTTCATCTTCAGACACATCCTCCTCTATTTCACTGTCATGATCAAAGATGAGTTCCAGAACCTCCAGGGCTGTCACCTGTTTACTTCTGCTGCTAATTTTGTAAAACTCTGACAGAGAGTATAGCATATGTAGCTGCAGAGTGTAATGTTGGTAGGACTCCCTTGCAGATAATCTTTGTATGTTTTTCCCTTCCCCTGCTGAGCGTCCACTCATCGTGGGTGGAGTTTACCCACTGGAACAGAAAAGGTTCCCGTCAAATATGTGAAATGAACCATTTTCATTTTATATGTTGATTTCACTTATTAAGCCAAGCAGAAGAAGTTTCATAGCGAAAAAATACTTTTAACAATTTTTTTTTTTTTTTAACTTTAAAATGGGTCAATTTGACCCGTAACATAACAGGAGGGTTAATGAATTTGCTCTGCACAATGTTCAAATTGTGGGTGAACGTTCTGTTAGAAGAAGGTGAGGAGGTCACACATCTGGAGGGAGACTGGAGAAGTTGCTCTTTCATGTTGAAGAGAGCCAGTTGAAGGAGTTTGGGCATTTGATTGTAATGACTCCTAGATGCTCTCCTGTTGAGAGATTACAGACATGTCCAAGAAGGGAATTCTGGTTACAACACAGACCCCATCTGGCCTGGGAACACCTTGGGATCCCCCAGGAAGACCTGAGGATTGTGGCTACAGGGAAGGACATATGGGCTACTTGGTTTAGCCGGACCAAAAAAAGAGAAGGAAAATGGTTGGATGTAGCATTTTAACAAACTGCAAAATAAGAAAAGAGGTGGGCTTCATAGTTTGGTGTCTATGCTGGAGTAGATTCATAGAATGGTGGGTGTTTTGGCTTTAGCTTCAGAGAAAGCAGGACTCTTGCCTAACTATAGTAAAACAACAGGAAAATTACTATGTTTTCTAATCAATATATTGAGCCCAACAGAGCCACAAAATCACCAGATGTGCACTGTGGACCGTATTTACTGATGTCTCTCCCATAGATCTAAATGCAAATGTCAGTTAAGTCACAGTTTCCTTTTGAATCACTGAAGCTCCTGCCATCTATGCCTAAACAATGGACGTCTCAGATCTTTTCTTCTTGCTGTCTTGATACAAAATGAGAATCAGCTGGGCCTCCTCAGCATTTTTAAACAAGCTACAGAGAATGACCTGGTTAATTGTGCCATTCAGTACACCTGTGTGGAAGCATCTGCATTCATTGTGTTGCTGTTGTGTCATTAATTCAGGTTCTTCCTTTAATTTGTCATCTGTCTGTATCTTTCTCAGAAGTCTTTGTAAGCCAAATGTTCGGGGTCTTTGTTGGAAACATACTCCAGATTTCAGTGTTACTCTCAAATACCTTCATCACTGTCATTTAGGATGTGCCTTGTTGTTCACCAGCCCTGCAAAAGAGATGCATGTCCTATGATTACGTTACATATTTTTACCCTCATAGTTTTATCGCTGCATTTCGATGCAGAAGTCATATTTTTATACATTTGTCCACTACCTGCTCCCGTTCCTCTCTACAAAGATCTGCATTCAAAACATGCAGTGAGCTTCATGATCGTGCGGCAAATTTCATAGTTGGAGTCAGTCAACTGTAGGAGGAGAATATTACAGGGGGAAAAAAATGTGCCTCAAACCCATTTCAGAAGGTTAATGGATTGGATGCTCACAAACAAAAATACTAAAAGAAAAAGCCACAGTGCATACATTTACATGCATTTAAAGCATTTAGCTGCAGCTTTCATCCAGACTGTCAGCGCAACAGAGGAATAAGCCTGAAACCCTGGATATCATTCAGCACCTCAGACTGATTACAGAGAAGCCGGCTTTTCTTCTTTTTATGTAAAGAAAGGAACTTCTGTCACCACGGGTCATAACTGAGACACACCTGCTGCTTTTATCCTTGATTTATTTCTTAACCTTTGGCAGAAGCGATTGCGGTGACAACATACGTTTGAAGGGCTTTGTGGCACCAAGTGCCAAAACCTCCGCTGGGATAAATAAGAACCATATATAATAGCCCTACAAAAATAGCATGACATAATTCACTATTGATTTGCTCTCCTGGCTGGCTGATCTTCATTTCGTGACACAGGAGTGCGGAGAACTCAGAGGCATTGGCATCGATCAGGTGGTGCCGCCGAGGCAAAATTTCATTTTCGCAAATGTGGCAGCAGTCCTCTGTGTTCCATACACTGACATGTGCTGTTGTTTTATGAGTCAGATATATTGATCCACTGCTGTCTTTGTTCCTAAAACTATCAGGCATTTCTCTCAGGGCATAGCAGCTCTTTTTGCATGTTAATGTTGTCCCCAGTACTAATATTGGATTAGAGGTGCTGAGGTGTGAATCTCAATAATACAAATAACACGTATTTGACATGTCACTTCTGTTTTGGATTTTTTTTTATCATCATAAATAGAAATCACAGCTACTTTCCCTGCTCTGGAAAGTCTAATCTGTTGAGTCTGCCTCTTGTTTGACTAGTGCTGGTCTTGATGTAGCGGTATTAATTTTGTCTTTTATTTTCCTACTTTAGTTTATGCCACATGGACTTGTGCATAGATCATTTATCCTTATTTTACTCATTGTTTTACCATTAAGGAACACATTTTTTAAGTCTCTACATCCGTCTTCATTTTGAGAAGAATTTCATATGCTTTGGCTGTGACACATTTTGATAGCGTGCAAACTGACATGGCATGTAAATCACACGCATTTTCACGATAGCAGTCTAAGCAATAAATCAATGCAACCTGCAATAAACCTCAGACTGAACTTACTAAGTTTTGATTAGAAATAGCCAATAGTGGGACAGGATTTAAGGCAGGAGACTGTCGCCTTTGGTTTAATGAGCAGAAAACAGAGTTAAAATATCAGTATTGTATTGTTCATTACTGTTGAGGCCTTCAGAAAGAATCAGTAACACTGTAAAGTCTGTATTTCATCAGTGCAAATGAGTCCGAACCGTGATGATCTGCGGTCTTTTCTTTGTTCCAGTAAAAATTTGGCAACTGCATTTAAAGCAGTTGTAGTTTTGTAATGTTGGACTGGTTCAACTCCAAAATGCAAAGATACCAGAGGGCGCCCTGATAGCACACCTTGTTAAACGGGCGTCCCTTGTAGGCTATATCAGGGTGCCAGTCCCTGATGCACAAGCTTAGGTTTGATTGCCAAAAAAAGAATGTTAAAAAAAAGCATATATAACTGTTTCCAGGTAAGGTAAGGTTCTGAGGTGATAAATGCTGCACCTCTGTTTCCTTGTTTATTCAAGTTCAAAGAAGAGTTCAAGAAGACATCAAGACTTTTACCTACATCATGCATGTTTTTAGACAGGGGGCTCAGTGCTTTGTTCAGGCTATGAGCATAACTGGTGGGACTATGGTGAGTCTATCAATGCGTTTTTTTGTTTCAATATATTTCTTTCAGAGGACGGTGAGGAAGTTTTAAGGGCTCATATCTCAGCTCGGGTCTTTCTGTGTTGAGCTTGCATGTTCTCCCATTGCTTTTTTGATTTTTGTCCAGGTGCTCTGACTTCCAGTCCAAAGACATGCAGGTTAACTGGTGATTCTAAACTGGCTGTAGGTGTGAGTGTGAACATGCATGGTTGTCTGTTTCTCCATGTTGGCCCTCTGACTGGTGACCTGTCCAGGTAGTATCCTGCCCTGTCACTGTGACCCTCTACAGGATAAAGATTGTACAGATAATGGCTGGAATGCTGGATTTCTCTGCTGCTTCCAATGAATGTCTCTGATTGCTGGTATTTGGGACTGTGCACTCTCTGCATGTATTACTGGATGGTGCTGCATCACGTCATAAATTCACACAAGTTTTTGGAAGTGTTTTCAGTGTACATCACCATTCTGTTTCCTGACAGATGTCTCATGGCCAAACCGGGCTTTAGGTTGCCAAAGTCTTGTTGCTTTGTTTATCCACAATATACGCTTGAGGTTTTTGTAACTGTTGAGCTGTCGCTTTCTGTGCTGACACATGAAGTTTCCTCTGAGAGAGTGATCGTCTCTTCAGCCTCTCCAACTTTTAGTAGCAAAACAGTAACATGTGGTGTTTGTAGCTGCACGGCCTTCCCTTATGTGCCTGTTTTTGGAAAGTGAGGTTGTTTGTTCCTATAGAAACGCCAAGTTTGGATGGAAAAAAGATTTGTTGTCAAGCACAATGTCAAATACAACAGACAATGTCAAATGTTGTAGTTTTTATTGAGGCAAAGTTTCTTTAAACAGTTTTTAAGTGTCATTTTGTTATTTGTTATTTAACAGAAAAGTATTAATTCACATGTTAGCCCTAAAAAAAGGCCAAAACTGTAATAATCCAATCTAAAATCTGTATTTTTATAGCTGCTGATTTGTTATTGTATAACGTTTAAAAGCAAAATTTGAAATTGTAAAAAATGTTAACATTCCTACTGTGATTTAATCAGCAAAAAATGATGATTTAAAAAATATTTGCTGTAAGAAAGAATTGTGTATATTAACAATTGAAAAATGTTTTTTAATTGTTATTTTACTAAATTTAAGTGGTTTGTTTAATTACATATTTCTATTAAAATAACAGAAAATAGTTATTTACGCATTTACTGTAAATTTTAAAAAATCCACATCAAGAAAAAATTACAAATAGTAATTCCCTCTTCTTTTTTTTTTACAGTATTTAAATTGAGAAAAATATAATAATTTCACCTATGATATTCGCCATTATTCAAAAGAAAAAAAATATGCATAATAAGTACTGAAAAAAGTAACTATTTATTAACTGTTATTTTACAAAATTTCACTTTTGTGTTAAATTACCTATAATATCTAATAAAATCACAGGAAGGAAAAAAAGTATTAATTAATGTGTGGCTGTAAAATGACACTGATTTACAACTAAAAATGCTATTATTTTACAGATATTGTCACTGTTTTCACCATAATCCTACCCTGGTCCTCATGTGTTTGATTCACTCTTTCCAAATCTCCACATTCATAATACTGAATGTACACCACACAGTACTTCATATTTATATGTTGATGTTTTATATTGTATGCTTGAATACATCAGACTAATAAAATAGAGATGATCCTCTAAAGTCTGAATAAAAAGATGTTCAGTCAGCTGTTGGGTGAACGTTACATGAATAAAACATTTCAGTCCCTAAATGATGGATGGAGCAATTTGACTCAAAAGAAAATCATGCATTTCTCTGTACAGATGGTGTCCCTGGAACAGCGCCACTGCCGCTCTCCCCTGTGCTCAGACCGGCACAACCCTTGGCATCCTTGGCGACCCCGACCACGCCAACGCCGGCACCTGTGGCCTCGCTGATAGTCCCGAGCTCCACGTCAGCCACAGCCCCAGAGACTACCTCAGCTGCTGGGGGGGACGAGAAGCCGTCGAAGCTCGGCTCACCCTCAGAACCAGACCTGGAGCCGGAGGCCGAACCCGAGACGGAGACGGACGCGGAAACAGAAGAGGAGAAAGCTCGACGTCTTCTCTACTGCTCGCTCTGCAAAGTGGCAGTCAACTCAGCGTCTCAGCTGGAGGCTCACAACAGTGGTAAGACAGTACTGAGTGGAGAGGAGTGATTAAAAGAGAACATTATTTAATCTACTGTATGAGGGAGGTGTTGATCCTGTGTGTTTTTCTTAGTCAACACTGACAAGGCATGATCATGTCATTTCACATTGCGCAATTTCCATGACAAATCCACATCAGCATCAGAGCTGAAGTGATTTTCTTGGTGCTTTTTGTCTACAAGGTTGTTATCTCCCCGGTGTCTTCAGTGTTCTTTGTCATCATTGTTGAGTTATATTGGCTGCCTTCAACAATCCTTTTCAGGCCCCGAAAAACACAATCCCTCAGTTGTGTTGTTTTTGTCAGCGGTTTCCATAGGAACCTTTTATGAAACTTTGATCAGGTATTGTGAGACATCCTTGCTTTCGATTGTATTCTCAATCAATTTCTAATACAGCGCTCAGACACACAGTGCCAGGATATGACAGCACAATGACTCATCTTTGTTTTCAGTCGGAGCTTCTTGCACAGGAATGTCCCACTGCTTTCAACATTTCTTTCTTTCGTTTTTTTTTGTGAAAATGAGCATTTTATTGAAAGTTTGAGCAAAGGAACACAGTCAAATAAGCATTCATCAACAGGATGCTCAACATGACAGACACAAACATCCAGACACAAAAAAGCATCTCTGTCAGCACACTACTGGCTGCACTAGATTACAGAAGAGCCCCATGTGAATTCACACTGATCGAGCGTGCTCAGTAGAGAGTATGCGATCCTCTTATAACCAGCCAGCTGGGGCATTTTTGTAGCCTATTCTCACCACATCAGTATCTTTTTTATCTGTTGTAACAGCTAAAATATTCCATTTGCTTTTAATAAAGGAAGAGTCAGAGTCTTTGAGTTCAGCGGTTGAGTGCAATTGACAGTGACAGTTTTGCAGAAACTTGGAACTCCTTCTTTAGCACTTCAACTGTTTGGATGCTTCTCTCTCCAGCCTTATGTGCTGGACATGACCAAAATATCTTCAGAATAAAGTCGTGGCTCCCAGATGGTGGGTGGATTGTAAGTGGGTCAAGTTTGTCCAAAAATAAGAAATCCTCCGGAGTAGTGCCTTTATGTTCAAGTACCATTTCTGCCTCCTAAGAAGTAGAACCACTACAACATACAATTTTACTGTATATGTATTTAAGTATATGGCAAGATCTTTTAACGTTTAACAGCTAGACTAGATATGTATTTCAGTATCCGTAATTCAAGTATCCCTAGTCAAACAAATTTTCAGATATCCACATTCCCATCCTTTATAGGACAACTGACAAAACTTTTACCATTCATGTGTAGAGGGTGTCTTATTATAGATATTTACTTTGCAAATATCTGCAGCTGAATTATGACTAGTTGTAATTCCAGTTTCTGATATCTGCAGTTTAATTCTGACTAGTTGTGATTCTAGTACAAGATAACTTTATTTCACCTAAATTCAACATATCTATAATGTCCTTTTTAGATAACTTAAATTAAGTTTGAACCAGTCAGAATGACGTTGTAGATATCTTGAACTGGAACTCGGTCTAAATGTAATTACAGATATCTTAAATTAGAGCCTTGACAAGGCGAAATGACGTTAAACTTATCTGTACTCATGTCAGAAGATACACTTTTAGAAGAAGAGGAGGTTCAAGGAATCTTTTGGGGGGTTTTCACAGTGGAAGAACCTTTTGGGTCAAAAAATGCGGCAGAGGACACCCATAAAGGTTTTTTAAAGAAGCTTTTTGTGTTTTTCAATGTTTCTCACCTGTTCTTTGCTCATTTTGCTGTGCACATGTGGTGCCTGCATGTCAACAAACTCTGTGTGCAGCCCAACTCTAGATAAACTGAATGTTCCACAGTGCACTGAAGGCTCGCCACCTGCTCCCGTCATGAGTGTAAATTAATTATAAATACACAGACAAAGCTCGTATTTGCAGCATATTAAATGATTTAAGCCTGTTTTTTAATACTGGAATCATAACAACAGACTGGGAGCAGACCAGCTGCCCACATTCACATGATTTATGAAAAATAAACTATATCAATTGGTGATGTCAGCACAAGAACTATTGAGGAATATAACGCACACAAATTAGCTGCTGTTTTTAGAGGATCTGCCATGTAGGTTGTTGAGCTGTGATAAACAACTGGTGTTTGCAAAGTCGACTTTTTGGCCATCTGTTTGAACAAAGTGCAGGCAAACAGATGACTTTTTAACATGGTGTCAGCAAGTTTGGAGCATAGAGTATTTATAAAAAATAAAATAAAGACAAAGTGGAAGTGACTTAAACCTGCATTTTTTCTAACAGCCAGCAGGGGATGACTCATTTGGTTACAAAAAGAAGTCTTATTGTATAGAAGTCTATGAGAAAATCCTACTTCTCACTTGATCTGCTACCTCAGTAAATATTTTCCTAACGAGTTTACAGTCTTAATAACTAGTTTCAAAACTTGTTGAATACAGCATGATGTTCATTTTGTAAATTATGGTCCCATTAAGAGGAACGTTCAGCTTCAAAAGACCAAGATGGCATCGCCCAAATTCAAACCTTGAGGTCTGAAAACAGCAGTCCTCGAGCTAAAAGGGGGAAATCACAGAGGCTAAATCCATCTTTTATACACAGTCTATGGTTTGGCACCGACTCCAAGTAAACATTCAATAAATGTTAAATAAGTTAAACTCAGCAGCTTCTGTTAGGTTGTGCGAGTTCAAAGTAAACACCAGGGTGTTCACAGGTAGTGTGTTCCTCCAGCTGCCAGACATACTAGATCAATCCTGGATGAGATCATATCAACAAACCAATTGACCAGTTGACCTGGAAGCTACAGACCTATCAAACAACTCAAAAGTAGTAAGTAGTAGTAGTAGTAAATAAATACGATGAGTTTAACAGGGCTCTTAAGCGTCTTTGGTCACGGGTTTTAGGATAATTTACAAGTTGACTCCTGCAACTCTGATCCTCATATTTCTCAGATAATAAACACACATACCTCTGATTTCGCCTTTTCCTCCAGGCAGAATCTGTGGATTGAAGGTCATGTACTGACCAAACTGCCTCCTCTTTGAACCCGCAGGTACGAAGCACAAGACGATGCTCGAAGCCCGGAGCGGCGTGGGCTCCATCAAGTCGTTCCCTCGAGCTGGCGTCAAAAGCAAACTGGTGACAACCTCCAAATCAGCGACAGGCCTGCAGAACAAGACGTTTTACTGTGAGACATGTGATGTGCATGTCAACTCAGAGACTCAGCTAAAACAGGTGAGATGCTCTGAAACACTCGTTATTAATACAGAGGGAAATTAATTTCATATAAAACTGTTCCCGGCTTTCGTGCTCACAAAGCGAATGGAGCGTTTAAAAAAGGAACTTCAAAATAAGAGAGTCAGTGAAGGAAAGACAGGAGAAGATTGGACTGGCATATAATCAAAATGTTAATTATAATATCATGGCTATCTTTGTGGTTATCTTGCGGTACAAATATCAGAGCACATAAAAAGTAATTACATTCGTCATTATCTGACATTATTAATCATTTTGCCTCTGATTGACTGGTTTGGCATTTGAGATACTATTGTTATTCGTGAGAACATTGATACCACCTGCATATGTCACCTCTAAAAATCACTGCCAAGAAATAGTCCAGCACATCACATCGCTAAGTGGAATTCAGCTTTCATTAATTTTATTATTTACACCGATGTAACGTGTCAAAACATCTCAGATGAAAAAGGTCAATGTGGACTGTTGGACGGTCTGCTAACACACCTTCCTCACCTGCCGTGCTAAATCAGCAGGAGGTGGATGTGGAGGAAATTAATAACTGGAGCACTGCCACACTTTTTTGGCAATGCAAATGATGTTTTTGATGACTGACATCCAAACACACACCTATAAATAAATGTGCGTATCAAGATGAGTCATCTAAGCTATTTTAAAGGTTTACAGTCAAGAAAAACACTGAATTTTTTTTGCATATATTTGTTACTCAAAAAGACATAACTGGACAGTCAACACGGGTTAGAACTTAAAAATGCAATTTTAATTTCTTTGCCTTTCACTCATTCACAAGGAGAAATCAGGTTAAAGAAGGAAAACAATTACGTGCACAGGAATAACCTCATTACTGTAAAAGCTGCATTTACCTGCAGCTGCTCTAATCAAATTTTTCCTTCACCCTCTACGACATTTGTGAAGCAGTGATGGCGTGTTGGAAGCATATTAGTGATATATGAAGCTGCTGCTTGAAGATTGGATTCTTTTTTTGTTCAGATTTTTGATACATTGAGACTCTGTCGTGAGAGCACACGATTTGTCTGAATTTCATTAGTAGTCTGCTGTGCTGCCTTTGGAAATCTACATATTTAGGGTGACCTGATAGTCGGGCAGTTGGGGCAGATACCACATGGGAGCAAATGCCCCGAGCACCGAGTCCACAGTTTGATTCCCAGCTGGTCGGACCATTTGCTGCGTGGCATCGCTCTGCTCTCCACTCCCGCATTTCTTATCTCTCTCTGTCTCTATCAAATAAAAGCATAAAGGCAAAAAAAAAAAAAGAAGCTATTTAGCCTCAGAGACTGTAGTGTCAATATTCACTTCCTGTTGGACACGGATACACAGATGCAGACATGTAATGATTTTTTTTCCTTCATCCTGCTGTGCTCCTGTTGCAACGCTGTTTCCCTGTTTGAAGTCTTTGTCACGCACATGAATTCTTGCAGAAGCCCTAAAGAAATCTGGTTAAATACCACACATGGCCAAGAGATTAGATTCCACCAGTAGAAATAAACCTAATAAAGGAAATAATAAGGAAAACATGTTCGTAGTTAAAGGTGCAGTAGGCAAAAATGTAAAACAGGCAAAGAAAAGATGCCAGCATCTAAAAAGACAGCCCTTCTCCTGCAGCTACAATACAATATATGTGCAACTCACAAAAACAGTCAAGATAAAAATCAACATTTGTTTGTGGTACACAAAGGATTTGAACTCCACTCTGCAGAAATAAAAGCCCTCTTTAATCTGAACCCTAAAACCTTGTTTGAAAGGCATGTTAAAACAGGAGAATTTCTAATTTCCGATGGCCCATGAACATAGCATATGGGACATAAGGGTTCAATCTGAAAAAATATCCAGACACAAATTAAAAATATTTAATCAAAATCACTTTATTTTACATGTCTCATTCAAAAATTCACCACAAAAAAAAGCAGTTTGTGCCAGATTTTGTGAAAAATGCACCAAAATTTAATCACCTGTTCCTTGTCCCATTATCAACATTTCCTGAAAATTTCATCAAAATCCGTTTATAACTTTTCAAGTCATCTTGCTAACAAACAAACAAAACATACACACAACGCAC